>CM057819.1:77939526-78019526 GCA_030067965.1 Latrodectus elegans
TAAGGAAAACTCCCTAAGGAAAAATTAAGTACAAAATACTTAATTTCAATATAGGAGAAAGTGGAGAAAACCAAATAGTTTTGCTCTATCAAGACCAAAATATTAGTAACTGTATTTGTTATTGGTAAAAACTAAGTTGTATTGAATTTAATAGAAAAATTTCAAGGAACCAAAATGTCTAATTCATTAAAAAGTAATTGAAAGTGAGCAAAAAATGCTTTTTTTTAAACTATAGAAAAATATATATAAGTTGCTTCGATTGTTAAATTCTATCAAGAAATCCTAAGTTTCATGGAGAAGGAAATAAAACTTATAAAGTAATAAGTTTCCTAGAAAAAGTTATTTCTCAAACATTTTGAATTATACTTGACAAGAAGGAATTGGGAAAGATAATTTTTTTACGGTGGAAAATATTTCCGAGAAAAAGGTCTTTCTTTAAGAGTTTTTCAAAATGCTATGACAGTGGAAGCACAAATGAATAAACTTAAAGTGTTTCACAAATATGAAAAGCAAGAATTTTATCCAAATGGAGTAAAATAAAAATAAAAATTTTCAAAATAAAAAAGAATGTATGAAAAATGTATTTCTGGATAATTAAGAAATTAATATTACCAAAAATTGATAAAACAAAGATCACACACATAACCTCTTATCGAAGAGGAAAAATTACATATAAAAAAGTTCTTAATTTTATACAGAACAACAAGGCGAGATAATAAAACACGTTAAAAGAGAAGAAGACTATTGTAAAAGGTTTTCACGAATAAAAGTGTCAAAGAATGAAAAATAAGCAGTGAGGAATTTTTATTATTTTTTAGGAACTAATATTTCCAGAAATAGAAAAAATCTCGTTATATCTTTATGGCAGATGAAAAGTGCAATATTGTATGAAAATATGTTATAGCGCTTTTCCAAAATAATTATAGGATTATTCATATATTCGTAAGTCGAAATTAAACCAAATAAAAATATAATTTTTAAAACTGTAAAAAATAAATAATATTAAAATGTAATTTAGTACTTTAGTTATCTTCCTATATATTTTACATAAATTAATATAAACATGTTTGATCATTAATATAAATTAATTAGTTTTAACGTTCAGTCATATAGCTAAAGAAATAATTTGTGGTTTCACATAAGATTGGCAATTTGTCAGTGGAAATTTTTTACTTGATAATTTAAAGCATCAAAAGATTTATGAGCAAGAAAAAGATTTTGTACCAAGAAATTTTATTTTATTGTCAAAGTATAGTTGGAATTGAATCAGGTATTAGTAAAATATGTACTTTTCGGAGAAATATGTAAGTGGCAATATATATATATATATATATATATATATATATATATATATATATATATATATATATATATATATATATATATATATATATATATATATATATATATATATATATATATGTATGTATGTATGTATGTATGTATGTATGTATGTATTATATTTAAATTGAAACTATTAGGAATAATTAGTTTTTCAATCTCATTATTTTCTGTTTGTATATGTGCTTTTTGCTTCTTTATTTCCGTTATTACAGAGCTTTTATGTACGTTTTAAGTATGGTATATTTGAGAGATACTCTAAGTAATATGTAGGGAATTTTTATAATTTGAGTAAATGCAATCGTTTATGGGGATATTTTTGAGCATTTATTACAAATTCTCAGGTTTCACATAAATACATGCCAATCCTCTAAGATCAATGCTTAAACATCACAGACATCTGAAACTTTCCCCATTACCCAATGTATACTTTTACAAAAATTAAGGTATGACATTTACAAGTTATTTGACCTTAATATATTATTGTGAATAATTAATGTAAGTGAAGGAAGAAATGAGAGTGAGCGAAAAAGACAAAGAGAGAATTTAGAATCAGAAATATTAAGACATTTATATTAAAGGTCACTTTTCATTGCATTATTCTTAAAAGTTATGAAAAAATAATTTCAATCTGAAGTTTAACTAGTAATACGTATAATAAAGATTCAAATTTAAGGGTCGAAATTTAAGAAGAACAAAAATATTAATTTCTTTCATTATATATTAAAATAATGTCATTAGAGGCAAAAAAATATATATGTATTCAGGAGACAATTTCTCTTAATGAGAAGTGAATTAATACCTGGGGAAAGACACTCTTAAGATCTTGCCACTGATTTGCTTTCCTAAGCAATTGGATTTCAACGTTACCTAAGGCTTTATTAATTAAGGAAAGTGAAAGTTTTAAGTAGATGTTGTGCAAGAAAGTAGAAAACAAACGCAATGTATTGTTAGCTGGTATTTTCAGGGAGACGCTAACAATAGAAACCACTTACGCTAGCTTGATTTTCAATCACCTCGGGCTGCATAGCTAAAGATTTCAACAAGAGCGTGTCTCGCGTTATACATGATCTCGTGCAATTAGTGCGGAAGTTTGAGTTTGATGAAGTGTTTTAAATGTTAAACACGTTGCCATCAAAATAAAAGAATTTATTACTAATTCTTTTGAGTAATTCATGCATTTCAGTGATTGATTCCTTGGGTGGTAATACGAAGGAAATTAATTATTTATTGAATAAAAATGAAATTTTCGTTGAAGATTTTTATAATTTCTTATTAAAGATCAGTGTTTTATGTTGTGAACTTAAATTTTTCCATTAGAATACATTTTTAATACATCTTAATTCTCTCTTTATACATCTCCTTCAACACTTAGTAATTTGAAGTTATTAACATTAATTTTTATCACTTGTTCGAAATGTATGAAGCAGGGATCACGACTTGCTATTTAGAAGAACACAGTTCAATTTATAATTTTATTGGAAAAGTAATGTTTTTTTTAAATTTACAGTAAGGAAAGTATTATTTTAATAAACAATGAAGAATCTTATAGTCTTTCAGTAACTTGTAAGATGATTTAGAAATAAAAATAAAAGAAAATAATTTTAAATTATACTTCATTTGGAAGCATAAATTAAACGTAACAAAATACAATGTACTTTTATGGAGTCTTGAAATAAAGTCAAAGGAAGCCACAACACAAAAAGACAAAGTAATATAAAAATCATTTATGTTCAAGTAAGGATAACTTAGTAGTTTGAAACTTTGAAAAAAATCCTAATGATAAACATTTTTACTGTATTTAAAAAGATTTAAGATATTACGAGGAAAGGAAATACTGAAGTATGTAGTCAACCAAAATAAACTAGGCAACAACACTGTGATTACAGAATTTAAAATACGATATATTATGACGAGAAGACAAATGAAATTTCGAAAATTATTTAAATGGTATAATTTCAGAAAATAGTTTTAAAAAGCATAAGGAATCATTCCAAACACATGCATATTTTTTAGATATGTTTTTTGAAATCAAATCATTAACGTTAAAAGAAATAGAAAAAAAAATGCGTTTGATGGTATATTGATGTACAAGGAATCAAACTATATACATCCTTAGTGATAATTAAATAGTGATTTCTAACTCTGATTTTCCTTATACTCATGAATACAAAAAGTTCAGATTCAAATATTACTAATGGTTTGGAAAATCCTGAGAATATATACCTGAAGATAGTTAGGCACTAATTCACATGATTACTATATGAATTAGTGTCTAACTATATATATATATATATATATATATATATATATATATATATATATATATATGAGGGATAATAAAATGGAAAGGTACAAAGCATCACGGTGGGTACAACTGTAGACTTTATTCAAAATATACACCATAGGCTTGAGCACAACGATCCCACTGATGAATAAGTCGTAGCATTCCTTATTCCCAAAATTCCTGTGGCCGTGACGAGATCCAGTCCTTCACAACGTCCTTGAGTACGTCGTCCGAATTGAAGCGCTTCCCTTCCAGGTGTTTCTTCAGTTGTCCAAACACATGGAAATTCCAGTGGGACATGTCCAGACTGTAGGTCGGATGGTCCTATGTTTCCCACTTGAATTTGGCCAGTTTTATGTGTGTGACTCTGGAGACATGTGGACGCGTGTTATCATGGAGCAGAACCGCATCCTTCGTGAGCAGCCCTAGCTTTTTGTTCTTGATTGACCATTGTAGACGTAGAAGTGTCTCACAGTACACATACGAGTTTATGCTTTTCTGTGCTCGTGGAATTCCACAAATATTGGAGCTTAAACGTCGAAAAAGACGGTCACCAACACCTTTCCTGCTGATGGTACGGTTTTGAAAATTTTAAGTGCAGGTGACGATTCATGCTTCCACTGGTTTCTCACCTTCCGGTGTCAGAAATAAGATAACACCTCGCTGCTCCTCAATCGTCAAATATTGCAACGCGATCGACATCCTGTACGGACTGTCGCTTCATTTGTACGCTACTTTTGATAAAAGCCTCTGCTCTTTCCTGTGCTAAAGGGCGCCCGCGCATGCTTCGATCCCAGTCAGAGACTCCAATCACATCTAGAGATGTCTCGCTACGTTCTCCCATGAAGGAATGTGAAAATATTTAACTGTTACGTTTTTACGTCGTTTCGTGCCTTTTCATTTGATCATAACACATTATTTTATATATTTTAAAGTAATTTTTTCTCTTACATATAAGCATTTATTTTCTTTTTAGAAACGTTAAATGTTGGTTTCCACTAAAATATAAATAACACTAAGCAATTAATGTCCGTTTAAAAATTAACAATCCATTACAAGAAACACATATATCTATATTACAATTAAAGTTAAAACTGAAAACATACATGGACGATAATATGAACAATGATTTTGTTTTTTATTATAGGAATATATCTGAATATATGATGTTTTAAATTTTTATATATATACTTAAAAAGATAATTAAAATTAATTTTAAAAAATAAAATCCTCTAAAGTTTTGATTGGCACTCAAAGCTTCATCAGAATACGAATTTTTAGTTTCATTAAAATAAACTACATATTAAATTAATATGCATTTTTAAACTATTCTAAACAATATTATACAATATTTGAATTAAGAAAGTAATTGTGTAGATATAAATTATACATTTTTTAAGATTTGACCCTCCATCTAAATTTGAATTTGAAAATTAAGTGATGGTGTCATTGAAGTCACATTTGAGATAAGACCCCAAAGGAATTGACAGATAAGGAAAGTATGCGAGGCGATTACCTTCTCGTCTTGAGCAATGCTGAGAAACCTCTTGTGATCTTCATCTGACATACAGAAAGCTTCCTGTGCGTATTCGTACAGATCCTCGGCGTACACTGAATATCCACTGCTGTTTGCTCCCAGTTTGTGTTTGATGGTGTACAGAACAGCGATGTACAGCTCTTCCCACTAAATTGCAAAATGAATTTTGTTTTAATTTAAAAATAATAGCGAATTTCAACTGTCTTTCACAATATAATATGATTTCATTATGCATTTAAATTTGAATAGGCACGGTAAAAATGGTTCAAGAGAGCAATGGTAAAAATTTGAACACTTTAAATGGCATGGAGAGTTAATCTATAAAAGCTGTAGCTACTTTAGAACTGATACTGTTATGTTTTTTAGCTATAAAAATGCTTAAATTAACATTTAATATATTTGAATTAGTTTGGTGATGTAATCCTATTTAAGTTGTCAAACTATTAGCTGAATACATGCGTTTCGATTAACTTAGTGGATCAGAATTTCATTTAAAGTAAGATTCAATTTACTATTATTTACAAAAAAGCGATTATAGCAAGACAAACCAAAAGATATACTAATAAATTTTAGCTTTCTAATCTACATGTTATTTAAATTAAATTGATCATTATACACTACTGGCCATTAAAATTGCTACACAAAGAAGGCGACATGCTACAGACGTGAAATTTATACGAAAGGAAGAAGGTGCTGTGATATACAAATGATTAGCTTTTCAGCGCATTCAGACAAAGCAGGCACCAGTAGCGACACCTACATTGTGTTTAAATGAGGAAATTGTTCAGCCTGTTCCTCATACACAAATTGCATTTCAACGTTGTTGCCTGGTGAAAAGTTGTTGTGATGCCTCGTGTAAGAAGGAGAAATGCGTACCAGCACGTTTTTGACTTTGATAAAGGTCGAATTGTAGCGTACCGGGATTGTGGTTTATCTTATCGCAGTATTGCTGCTCGCGTCGGTCGAGATCCAATGATTGTTAGCAGAATATTGAGTCGATGGGTTCAGGACGGTAATACGGAACGCCATGCGGGATCTCAACGGCCACCTATCACTAGCAGCCGAGAAGACAGGCATATTATCCGCATGGCCGTAATGGTACGTGCAGCCACGTCACGAGCCGTGAGTCAAGAAACGGGCTAGTTTGGAATACAACAAGTGTCTGCATGAACAGTTCGACGACGTTTGCAGCAGCATGGACTCTCAGCTCGGAGACCATGGCTGCGGCTTCCCTTGACGCTGCATTATAGACAAGAGCGCCTTCAATGGTCTGATCAACGACGAACCTGGGCGCATGAATGGCGAGACGTCTTCTTTTCAGATGAATCCAGGTTCTGTGTACAGCATCATGATGGTCACATCCGTGTTTGGCGGCATCGTGGTGAACGCACACTGGCAGCGTGCATTCGTCATCGTCATACTGGCCCATCACCTGGCGTGATGGTATGGGGTGCCATTGGATACACGTCTTGGTCACCACTTGTTCGCATTGACGGTGCTTTGAATAGTGCACGTTACATTTCTGGTGTGTTACGACCCGTGGCTCTACCCTTTATTCGAGCCCTGCGAAACCCTACGTTTCAGCAGGATAATGCCCGACCGCATGTTGCCGGTATTGTACGGACATTCCTTGATACGGAACATGTTCGGCTGTTTCCCTGGCCAGCATATTCTCCAGATCTTTCACCAATAGAAAATGTCTGGTCAATTGTTGCCGAGCGACTGGTTCGTCACCAAACCCCAGTCACTACGGTTGATGAACTGTGGCATCGTGTTGAAGCTGCATGGGCATCTGTACCTTTACATGAAATCGAATCTCTCAATGCCCAGGCGTATAACTGCTGTTATTACTGCCAGAGGTGGTTGTTCTGGTATTGATTTCTCAGGATGTATCCAGCCAAATTTTTTGAAAATTTAATAACCTGTTATTTCCAGTATGATATATTTATCCAATAAATATCATTTTATTATCTGCAGTTCTTCCTAGTGTAGCAATTTTAATGGCTAGAAGTGTACTATATAATAGATATGCCAACCAATAATTAGAAATTTGGTAAAAGTTTTTAAATAATATTTTGGAAATAAAGTCGCTTGTATACATTTATCAAAGTAGTTGCATTTTCTTTGTTACTTAGTTAACAACAAATATAAATCATTATCTTAGACAGAGTTAAATTAATGATATACAATTTAATTTTATATATATATATATAGAAATGTATTACAGGGATTAAAAGCTTAATCTTTTGATTTTAATTAAGAGTACTTATTGATGGATATTTTATAGATGATAAGAGGATAAATAAAGTTTTGAGAGAAGTATGTGTGTGCATTTAAACATGTAGCATTAATAGTTTCATGGTTCTTTTATTTTAAATTAATAAGTAAAAAAATTAAAAATACAAATATTTTTCTTATTATCTTCTTTTTCGGATAAAAATGAAACAAAATTAACTTATTATATTCTTTTTTATGAATAATATAAGCTAAAAAAATTGTAATAAATTTTAGTTTTTTGCAATTTAAAATGAATATTAAAGACAATGACTGAAAGATATTAAATTTTACATTTTAATGTAAAAAATGAGGAAAATGAAAGTCAAATCTTCAGAATGAAGCTATGTAATTAGGAGTGCCATAACACATATCACAACATTTATAGTTTATTCAGTTTAATGAATTTCTTTGATTAATGAGAGAGAGAGAGAGAGAGAGAGAGAGAAATAATGATAAAAACTTACTTCTTTTCTTCCTATCTTATAAGGAGAGACTTCAATTCCACAGTCACATTCAGAAGGAGGAGGCTTGTCCTTCTGTAGTTCATCCTGTGAAATAAGAGAATAAAAATAATCTTTAAGATCGCATTTTAAATATCTCAAGTCAAAGATAAAGATAAACCATTCGTTTGAAAAGTTTATAAATCAAGCATGAAAATAAACTGTTCTCTTTAAATTATCTGTGTGTTGTTTCATGTACTATCAGACTAAACCAAATCTATGAAACTATGAACAGATAAAAAGATCAAAATGGGAAAATAACTTCGAAACAAGCTCTAAGCAAGAAAGTAGTTGAGCAAGGATAAAATGTGGGATATTGCATTTCATAAACATGGGGAAAATCTTGCTTTTTTGATAAAGCCGTTTGTTCCAATAAAGCCGAATTTCGATAAAGCCGTTTCACTGCACGACTACTCCTTTCAACTACTTCCTGGCTATTTATCATCATGCCAGTCATGAGACGGGGAAAAAACAACAACATGAAGCGATGATAGTTTTAACATTTGAGTCGATCTCCAAAAACACCAGGGTAATGCATGATTAATTCATTAAAGGTTTTTTTTTTACCATGGTATCATTCACTTCATTTTCATGCTTATTAAGCGATACATTGCAGATGTACATTATGGTAAGATGAGAGTATTTGCAGCAAGGCTAGAACAGAGATCAAATCTCTGTCACCAATACGAGACAAGTCTTGGAGGTTTTGGATTGAACTATGACTCACGGTCATAATTCAGATGTTTTTATAGTTTATCAGCACCCATAAAAGTCTCTTTAATTGCTATTAGTTTTGAATGGAAAATATACTAATGATCTGGATTTCAAATCTTGATGGCAAAGCTACTAAAAAGTGTTTTTATAAAGATACCACTATCACAATTCCCATAATCATATTTCCTCATTTGTGTAAATCTGGACGGTGATACAGAGGAAATCACTGAGTGTTTCCAGAGCAGCCTGCTTAAGGTAATCTAGTAAATGTGTATATTTTTACAAAAGAAAGTAAGTGAAGGTGAAATTGAAGTTAGGAAGACCTTCCAAAGGGTGAATAGCAAATTTTAGAGAGTAGTCTTCAATAGTTGTATCAATTAAGCCCATAATATAGTCATTTCTTTTTAATCTTTGATTAGAGGACTTTTTAATTTTTGATTAAAAATTACCTATGAAATCAATAGTAATGATTGAATACGGAAATCTAATTGATAATGAGTTATTTTTACTCAGATAGTAGGGATTTTATCAGATTTCTAATAATTTGGCGCGTGACATAAAATTTTTTAATAAATTATATATCTATCTCTCTAAATATGTTAACTTTTTAATTAAATATTAATTAACCCTAAGTAACTTCAGATTATACTCAGTGAAGAGATGAAAATATATGCAATTCCCTGCAATCTAAATTTTTTAAATTTAAATAAAATAATTGCATATGCTTCTCTTCCGTGCAGAATATTACAGTTGCTAAATTTTCATGAGTAAATTTATATTTTCTAGTCCAGTTGTGATAAAGTAATTCCAAACAATTTGTGTCTTTTATTCGATAAAAACTTTTGGGTTGAATATTATAAATTTTAATTTTGAAACATGAAGTGAAGACAACTTCATTGGCAATGATTACATTTGAATCAATTTTTAATGTGTTAATTTTAAATTAAATTTACATTCCAAGATAATGCTAAATGTTTAGAAAATTATTAGTGTCATTTATCAACCAATATGCCCTATTTCTTAAAATAGAGACTAGAAAATTAATTTTAGATATCGCTTTCAAAAAAAAAAAAAAAAAAAAAAAAAAAAAAAAAAAAAAAAAAAATGATTTTAAAATTAAGTGAAAGCTTTTATTTTAAAAGGACACAGTAAAAATTATTTGTAATAATATATTTGGATTGCATAAAATATCTTAACAATAACATTATTTATTTTTTAAGACATGAAAAGAAGCAAGATTATTTTTTCTCAACATTTTCTTACAATAGAAGATTTCCTTACAAGGCAGGAATATATTTTATAATTCCGAATGTGAGACACTATTATTGATTATTAACTATAAAAATATGAAATTATTGCAAAGTTTTTGAATGAACTTCGGAAGAAATTTTGAAAGAAAAAGAGAGAGAGGTGTATTTTAAGGCAAAGTTTTGTGGCACAAGGAAGGAAAATCAAATAACGAATTATTTTTCATATATTGACAAATGAGTTTCAGAATAAAAATATAATATCTATCAAAATAACTTTGACTTTAAACGTAGATATCAATTAAATCGGTTACCATAACAATATAACCGTAGCATAAAAAAAATTAAGTAACGCATATTTTTTCATTTCTTTCTGTTATATATTAAAAAGCGGTTATATATTTTTTCAATTCAGAATTTTATTTTTGATCATGAAAGCAGTTCGTGTCCATTTTCTCCCATGAATGTAGGTATAAGAAATATATTTATATTAATATCTGAATACAAATACTTTTTCATTGATTTATCCGTGTCGAAAAATATTAATATACTTTTAGAAATAATTTTTTAACATGCTGATTTAATTTCTTATACAGTGATAATAATAAATTAAATTATTATTTCATATTTTCCCACAAAACTAAACTAGATTTAGCTATAGTTTTGAAAAAATTATAACAATATTTGAAAAAATTTACTCTTTTCATTATTACAGATGTTGCAAATTATTCATCTAGCGAATGCTTTTTGATGTCTTCAATTTTTCTGAGTATATAAATTTAATACAGATCGAAAGAAAAATATATTCCTTTATGTGTCTTCTAGTTGAACATATTTCTTTCTTTCAGTTTTGTAAGAATAGTTTTACTTCTTGTTTGATAATTTATACTTACTGCATGTTTATTTATTACCAAGAGAGATCGTGTCCTCAGATTTTGGAGATTTCATTCAGTTATGTATTGAAATTAGAAATATTGAATTTATGCTAGGAAAACAGACATAGAACATACGTTAGATTTTTTTCGATGCTGCATACTGAAGTTAACAAAAGCAGATGGATTTAAAAAAATCGTTTCTGACTTAAGTTTTAATTTTGATATCTAAACAAGAATATGGTGTATGCATTATTAACGTAGAATAGTAGAATGAAGAATTGAATAGAAGTAGAACGAAGAATAATTATTCTGCACGAAGTTCTATTGTTTAATATTAATAATGCCAATCCACAAAATAATTTAATAAACAGCAACATCTTAAAATTATATTTTGAGTAAAGAAATGAAATCTCATACATAGATTAATTTAAGCAAATCAAATAAGATGTATAATACTTAAAAAACTATTTTTATTTACCAAATAATATTTTCTTTCTTATGGCGGGGATTGAGTAATTAATCCTTCGACATAACAAGGTCGAAAACTAAGGTTATCGAGTGAACACCTGCGAATTAAATCACAGAGGAGATGTCAATCCACCACAAACCCGTTGATAGGGTAGACCACTTTCTTTCATAATCTTAAGAGAAGGAATAAGAAAACACACACATCGAGAGATTAAGGAACATCCATGCCTGAACAGAGATTTGATCATGGGACCAGCAGCTTAAGAGTTAAGATTGCTATCCACTCAGCCACCGGAAAGCAAAATTATCAGTATTGCAATTGGATTATTTTAATCTGCTTTCTAACGTACTTCCAGTCTGTGACTTACTGGGGAATTGAAAAATGCATCCACTGAAGAGTGTTAAAAAATATTTTTAAAAATCGAAAATAAGTATAATCGACGTATTTTTTTAAATAAAAATATTATACCGCGAAAATTTAGAAAGAAGCTCTACTCTTAGCGATAACGAAGTTTAGATAGAGGACAGGGTCCATGGCGTAGCTAGTGTTTAGGGTAACGGCCTGGCTGAGTTCGATTCCCAATGTTGCCAAAGACCTATTGAGTACATGCGATATACGTGCCCGTTAAATCTGTGGTATCGAATGTCCTATGGGTAGAATGGTCCGGGAAAGATTTCCTCCCCTTTCAGATCAATGTCAAAATTGAGGTCGTGGATCCTCTGGTGGTGCCATCTATCGGAGGATTTAAAAATAGCAAAGACGCACTTTAATCTTCGTGGTGCTCTGAGTAAAACGAAGGACGCTCCTTATTTACTTAAGTTCTCATTGCTAAGGCGAAGCGAGCTTGGCTTGCTCAAGTGTCATAAGTAACAACAAGACAACAGGGAGAGGACAAGTTTATAAAGAGGAAAAGAGAACCACATGCTTCTTTCTTGAAGCGAGAAGAGTTCTGAAAGGGAAATCTTACATTACTTAAAATGGTTACATTGAGACATAAGAAATCTTACAAAGAGATCAAATCAATGATAACTAAATTTTAAATTAATTGCAAACGCTTTAATTAAAATTTTAGAGTAAAACAGTTTTTTTTTTATTTTAAGTTAATTAGATAAGAGTGATATCCTGAGTTGTTTAATTCCATTTTGTGTAATTGTTTTTAATTCAACATCGAACAGAATTTCAATCGAAAAACAGAATAAGAATTTTAGTTACATAAATTCTTTAATGGTTTTCATAATTTTTCTCAATACTTTTATTATTTTAATAGCGATTTTATATGCATGAATTATGTATATACATGAATATAAATACATACATAGGTTTATTTACAAATATATAAAAACTTAAACATATAGTCTTAAGAAATATAAATTTTTCTATTATTTTTCAAAAGAAAGTGATATCAGATGAAAACAAATATCAGATCAACGTAAAACTGCTCAAGGGTTTGAAAACTGGCAATAGAAATATATTTCAAAAAACTTAGAAAGCTGACATATGCATTACTAGTGGAGTAGAAGAGATTTTCAAGTTTTCCTGATATCCGTTTAGGATGCATAGCAAGATATGAGAAGAAAAATTGCATGTCGAAAACGAAGCCCAAGAAATGTTTCGTTTATGTTAGAGATAGAACACCATTTTCACAAAGCAATCGAGTGCTTCCCTTTCCAAAGAAGTGTCATTTTAAGGCATTTTAAATGCACTTTATTTCACCACGATGTCTCCCTGGTTGCGAATAAAAAACAACAACCAAGAAAAATAGTAGACAAACTTGGAGTACGAAACGTTTTGGTTTCAAAGTGGAATATTTTTGCTATTTTACAAAATAAAGAGTTGTAGGTATTTTTTACATAAATTTTATGTCAAAAAGTTTACAGAAAGTAATACAGAAATAGATGCTGTTTCTCATCTTGAAGATATTTCTAAGATTTTATGAACATTTTTAAAATGTGAGGATCACAAAAGAATATACGAATTATCATGTTTTTCGGACGTATTCTAGGAATTCTATCACCAATTTAAAAAAGTTTAATTCAAAATGAGTTATAAAATTGAAAAATAATATAGAAAAATTAATTGAATTTAATCTTAAACCAGTTTAAATTAATTGTTCAAAGCAATCCATTTTGCTTAAACCAAAAGTAATAGATCTCATTTGGAAGTACGAAAGTTACAGTTGTGTTGAAAGAAAATTAATAAAATTTAACACTTTAGATAGTTTCCTAAATTAAATAATACTTTTTCAAATGTTATTTTGAGCAAAATTGTAATGTAGTTAAGTTGCAAAGATTTATGTTTATTAATACTTTTAATATTTGCATTCTTATATTTTTTTATTACTGCTTAATATATTTGTTTGAAATTTAAATATGCGAAAAAAGTATTTAAACGAAAAGGATACCAATCATTGAAACAAATCTAATTATTCAAATTTTTAAAAATTTAAAAATATGCTAATTCATTCGAAATTAATGCACATTTGAAATATGCTGAAGAGGAATTAAAAAATATTTACTGAAATGAATGATCAAAGAAGTATATTAAATTAAGTGAAAATCCATAAATCTCAATTGACCTTATAGCCGTAGAAGTAAAAAATCAGGTTGGTGTAATAGGTTCTTTATGAAGAACGTTTTAGTTTTTTTTCATTATAAATTGCTTTTGAGTCAACTACACGTTTTGAAAATGTAGCAAGAGATAGCTAGATTTCATTTATTGAGACAGAGACTATTATGAGATAAAAATTGCTGTTTAGCTTAGTTGTGCTTAGATATGTTGTCGCAGAACCAGAATTTAAAATAATTTTGAAGGTTTAGAAAAATAAAACAAAACATTGTGAACATAAAAAATATTGCATGTGATTCTATGTATTCTGTATTGTAGTCTTACAAATTGTGATTTTTAGTATTTTAATTGTATATTATGATTTGTATAGTGTGTTTTGTAAGGAAAAGACAATGGAAATGGACCACACCACCGAAAAACAACAAATAAATATGTTTTTATAATACCAACAGTAATGAATAATTTTGTTAAAGAAATAACAAATAGTATAAATCACTAGATAATATCTTGTTTTTAAATAGGAATTTTACATTTTTCACAAATTTGATAAAGCACACTGAGGATGACAGATTACATGATTAGACAGAACAAATAGTTATTTTAAATATTAATTCATGTATTCAAACTCTTTTTGAAATTTCCTCTATGCTTGCTCTTTAAATGTGTATTCTTGTTATATTATGCAGGGTGTGCACTTTCTTCTTTTCCCTAAAGATGATAAATGAACTCAAAGTATTTAATTTTGCAAACAGATGGCTGTAATCAGAAGATTCCCCCAGAAAAAATAAAATCTGGCCAAATTCCAACAAAAACTTTGAAACTAACTTCTTCTAAAAATAAATAAATAAAGTGAATATTTTTCTTGTTTCCAAATTCAGTTAAAATATTTCTTTCTAACGTGAAACTGATACATTGTATGATTATAAAAATAATTAGACAATTAAAATTTTTATTTTATTACTTTAAAATTGATAAAACTCTTACTAAGCATATGTTTTAAAATACAAAACAGTACACATAAATTTAAATCTTATATGCATTGTATTATACATAATGGTAACTGACTGACAGTTTAATCTTCAATTTTAAAATTTTTGGTAATATAGAGAGATTTATTCGTTAGTTCTATATTAGAAATACATTTTTCTTTATCCCAATATATTGAGTTCATTCATTTAATAGAGTACACATACATAAGGAAATATTTAAAGATTATTGCATGTTAATTATACTTTCAATGTTCTCACAAAAGAAATATTTAAGGTAAAGTATTCTTATTTTGGTAAAAGAGAGAGAGAGAGAGAGACAATTGATTTTTAAGTATGTAAAATACAGCATCTATTATTTTGTAATTTTTTACAGTAACGTGTTGTGTAATATTTGTTTTATATAAATATTGTATATATGACGAGTAACATACTATTACAGAACTATATAAAAATTTGGAGACAATAAAGGCAACAAATATTGTGAACAAATATTATGGTTTAGTTGGAAAAGTGGAGCAGAGCACCCCATTATGCTAGCCTAACTGGCACACGACAACAACAGCAACAGAATTTAAACAAAAGTACAAATCTTGATACATCATTCTAATCAGAATAGAAATATAGTTAAAGATATTTATTGTATTTAAAAATAACACATAACTGACTATTAAATTACAACACCAGGAAGAAATGCATTAAGCGAAATGGTATTTATTGATATATATTTTATACTGGAAATAACAAGTTTGTAAGAAATTTGAAAGAATAGATTCTGAGAAAAAACAGTCTGAGCAACCATTTTCACTACAATAACAGCACTTATATGCCTTGGTATGGAACAAAACAGAGATTGAATAATATTTGTAGGTACAGCTGCCCATACAATCTCAATATGATACAGCAGTCCATTGATTGGGGGTGATTGGTTTAAGATGATGAGACAATCATCCTGAAATTATCTATTAGACGTTTTTTGTTGATGGGAGAATTGTTAAATGTTCTGGGCAATTTAGAGCTCTGGAGTTCCTATATAAAAGAAAATCCATAAAATATAGGGAACAGGAGGTCCTATTCTATCCTACTGACATAACTACTTAACATGGTTCGAATAAAAAGAAGAGCAATGGGCCTTAATGTAACAGAAATGAAACTGCCACTGTTAAAAGAGATATCAGAGTGATCAAGAAAAGTGATTAAGTTGTGCAACCAAAGGCATCTCATATCATCATTCCAGGTTATCTCCAAATATGACGATGTCAAACATATGCTGGTAACTAGCGCTCTCTTAGATGAATCATGGCTGGACCATGATGACGCTGTAAATAGAATTAGGTTCGCATAAGAGCGGATACAACACACTTCCTGCTTCTTTATTCCTAGTTTAATAACACCATTGAAGAAGCTATCATATGTGATGATAAGCACAGAGTAACCAAAGCCATGATTTGAGAGTTGCCTGTCCATACTACTGGAAACCTTGTTGAACTATTGGTATAGACATTTATCGTCTTGTAAAAGATCCTATTTTTGACTCAAGGGGCATGTGACATATTTGCAGAATCCATTAAGGTTTAATGAGTAATATGTTTATATTTTGTTAATAAAAACCTGTCACTGAGATTCACCACTATAAGTTTCTTATGATCTCACTTAGCCGGATGATTATATATTTTGCAGATAGTTTAGTGGTTTCAAACAGTATGACACAATAACATTGATCGATAAATCATAACTTTTTTAAAAAGCTACAATTTAACTTTACTCAAAGTCAAAGAAACAGGTAAGAATTTCGACTTTTTACAAGAAAATTAGCAAAATATTCCAGTAGAGATAAGTGTTCAAATTTAAGGTGTGTATAAGAATCTGCTGTACAGTTTTTTCATTCGAACGCAATGTAAGTGTTTTTACCATCCATTATTTCATACGAATGTGTTAAAAAGCTTATAAATTGCATATCACAAAACTATGAAAAATTCATATGAGTATTCTTTTCAATGCAGTAATTTAAGGGATAATAATGTAAAATGATTTTCAGCCATTTTTGACTCTAAGTTATGAATAATGTGTTATAATTCTATACATCTACAATAGAAGTAATATATATTTAGAAAAATAAGTAATTTATACATTTATGCCAAGTCAAGAAATAAATGATTTTATAACAACTATCAGAGAAGACATAATAAGTTTTAATAAATGTAATATTTCGGTTCTACACTTTGTGACAGCGATTATAAAGAAATATTTATGCCGTTCCAGCAATGATACCTTTTCTAATACTTCAACCACAAGTACTAATAAAATTGTCGAAAATATCCTTTGCTATTTTCATAAGAAATATCATTGTTTTGTTATTGTTGTTGGTACTAATGACACTTGGACAAGCCAAGCTTGTTATGCCTTGGCTAAATGAATTTAAGTCAAATGAGAGCGTCTTTCGTTTAATCAGAGCACCATGAAGGTGAAAGTGAAAATTTTGCTCTTCAAATCCTCCGATAGATGGCAGCACCAGAGGATCTACTTCAACAATTTTGGCATTGATCTGAAGGGGGAGTAAACTTCTCCAGACCATTGCACCCATGGTAACTCTTCATCGATCGACCACAGGACTTTCAATTACACAGATTTAACGAGCACGTATATCGCATGTACTCGGTAGGTTTTTGTAGGCATTGGGAATCAAAACCCACCCTTCCAGATGGAAGGCCAATACCCTAACTACTAGGTTACCACGGCCCCATCAATGTTTTAAATATATCATTGCTCCTCTTCATTTTCCCCTTATGAACTTTCAAAATATCTAATAATATTAAATTGCATCATATTAAAAATCCATCAAATTATATAAAAACGCTATTTGTGAATGTACAACATATTTTATTTAATTTAATTGCTTATGTGTGATGTTTAAAAATATGCAAGTTTTTAAGTATTTTTAAGCAATTATTTGTTGCTGGAAAACACATTTCTGCGAAATATGATAAAGTTGTAATCTTTTAAAAGTAAATATTTTTAAACTGCATTAGATGCAATTATTTTCTGCTAAAAATAAAAATAATTGTTCTTAAGGAGATGGGAGCAATATTTTTACCAAATTTAATAATAGCATAATTTAATATTAATAGAATTAGATATGTGTTCATCTATGTAAATTCTATGTTCTAAAAGAAAACTAATTAAGTAATAAATAATTCATAAAAGTTTATACTGAAGATTGCTTAAATTCAATGAGCTCCTACATACTTCTGTTAAATGCAATGTCACTAAGTTACAGAATGGCTGAAAAATGTTGTTTTATATTTTCTCAATCTCTATGTTACCCTCAGCACAAAAAACACCTTTTATAATTCTTACGTTTAACATGAATTACATTTTTTGTTTAGTGTCTTCACATGTTTATTGTGATAAATAAGTCTCAGTTCAATATCAGTTTTTTTTAAAAAAAAAAACAGTCAAGCCTTCGCAAAGTGTGCCAAATGTTTCCGTTTTAAGGTCAGTGTTTTAGTCATTGTGAGCGGACAATTTTATGTTCATTTATAATTATTTCATTATCATGAAATGAGTTTTTCTTATGATAATGGAATTATTCCATATTTTATTGTAAATCTGATTGTTGTTATCGTGTGCCAGCTAGCCTTGCATTATGGGTTGCGCTGCTCCACTTTTCCAACTGAATCACATTTGGTGTGAAGTCCGACTTCCTCCGTATACACATGCCATAGGTACCCGTTTATAGGGTAGGTAACCATTCACAGCCCATTCCAACAAGGAAAGGACATAGACAGGATAGATAGAGAGAGAAAGTACATCCATGCCCGAACTGGAATTCGAACCCAGGACTTCCCTATCCACAGTCAGGCTCACTGACCACTAGACATGTTGGGAGGTGGTAAATATTATTTTTGATCTGATTTTGGTATAAATCGAATTATTTTATGGTGTTCTATCTAATATTTTTCCTGTTGAAGGTCTTAAAAGTGTTCTGCAATTGTGGCCAAAACCTTTTAAATTCATTTTAGTAATCGAAAAAAGTGTATAATCAATTGAAAAAATGTGAAACATTTAATATTATTAAGATATTTCAAGCTTTAATATTATTTAGATATTGCTGACAGTAAAATATGTGCATTTTTACCCTGCTGTTTCTGAGTTCAGAAAGAAGAAGTTGCAATTTATACGATCACATAAGAGAATAATTCCTCAATTTTAATCGCTTCTTGATCTTTTTATTGCTGTGGAAGAGACGTTATTTGTGCTCTAAGAAGGATACTTACTATTGAAATAGGAATAAAAAGAAAATCAAAACAAATGGGAATAAAAAAAAAAAAAAACTACTAGATAAATTCAGAAGTTGAAGAGTATCTTTTGGTAGCGCCCTCTATTTGCAGACACTTTTTCATCTAACGCGGGAGCTTACTTTTCCCTGTTAAAATGGGGAAGAAGATTCCTAAAGAGAGCAATTTTTCTACCTGGAGGCTTTTTATTTTCTCTAGTCTGAAACACATATTATTCGAACACAGGAAACAGAAAATAGAACAAAAAAAAAGAATGTTTTTTTTTTTTTAACTTAAAATGAATTACCCAATGCTTTTTACTTTATTTCAAACGAATCTTTTCCTCCACCTTCGTATTCTAATGCTTCTTTGATTTCACGGGGAAAATAATTTTTGATCCTTTTTCGGTTCTATTCATGTACTTAGACATACGGTTAGAGTTACGTGGGAATCCTTATAAAGCAAGTGAATGGATAAACACAGCTTTGGTTTGCAGATTTTGTTATAGAGAAAGAAGATTTTTTGTTTAAGAAAGAGTTGGAAGTGTTTTTACGAATGTTTATGCATGATCTTTTATGTATTGTACACTCTAAAGATTGAAAACACATTATTTTATCTTCTTTTTGAAATCTTTTGTTTGAAAGTAGCTTGATGCATTCCGATGTTTTTGATCAACTAAAAGTTTTCAAAAAGTTGCTTTGAAAGTACAATAAATAAACAATATTGTTGTGTAAATTGTATGCATACATATGTAATTTTATCAGAGATTTATCAGTTTAAATATTTTTACCTAAAATTTTGCTCACGAGGTATTTTCGGCTTACAACATATATAAAAATAAAAATATGTTTTTAAAAACGGATTAATTAATAAATATATCGGAGTTTAATGAATCAAAATATTATTAATTAAATCTGATCATACGTGAATAAACGGTTTAAAGTTGTGGAATGAGGTTTTAAAGATGACGTTTATAATAAAATTAAAAAATAAATAAATACATACTATAATAATAAACATTAAACAAGAAAAGTAATCAGAATTTCTTTTTATCGAAAGTAGTTGAATTTTATTTCAAAATGTGATAAGCAAAGTTTCACCAAACGAAAATTTATTTCATATCAGAGTTGTAAAGTCTATTTTCTCCAAAGAAAGAAGGTTTAAATAGTAAATAATTTTGTTTAATTTATCCTAAGCACTAAGGTAATTGTTATACTTTATTTTTTATAATTTGCAATTTTCTTCTTGTATTTTTTTTCAAGTAATTTGGATGATAAAAGCTGTTTTCTGATTTTCAAAATCCATTTCACATAATGATCTTTTGACTCTTCTCCAGGACGTAAAAACTGATGAATTACACTTTAATGAAAATATTTTGTTAATAAATGCATAGATATATATATATAGTAGCAATCAAAACATAACAACTAATATTTTTTCACAATAAAATCATCAAAGTTATTGATAAAAATTTATTTGTGATTTTATAAAAGACAAGAGCAGTTAAAGTGTTGATGCGAATGAAAATTTATTACTATAATGCTAGAGACAATATCCAATAAGACCAGCACTGTAACAAGTGAAGGGAATGCAAAAAGAGTAGAGTCTACAAGGGTAAAGTAAACTAATATTAGAAAATATTAAAATGCAATTGTATGATTGGGAATCTTGAGAAAAGCCTACAAGAAAATATCGTAATATGTTTATACGTAGTAGAGTGATTGAAAAATATGAAGTAGTGCAGCGTTTTACATTTTTCACCTTAAACATAGCAATTGATAAAAATGTTCTTCGATCAAAAAATATGAACTTAGAAACTCTTTAAAAGCATGATATTTATCTGTAGAAATTCTGGTGATCTTTCAAAAGACATGTATAGCTGAAAGTCTTATGGAAACACGCTAAGGAAAATAATCAGGATTGATGATTGGACCCTGACTTTACTGGCGAAAAGCATTTGAAATCATCAGCAGATATAGAAGACATACATCAATGATCAACGTCTGCTCTATACATGTCATCCAGTTCTACATGACAACTATATTGCACATGCCCTGATTTACAAAAACTAGGCCATTTCACAGAAATTACCAATCTTCTTAAAGCTGAAGATCATTGGTATCGATGTAGATAATTAAAAATTTAACAACCTAAAGGAATCATGTTCTCTTTATCAGTGAAGATAATTACACTCTTGAAAATGAGACTTGAGATCCGTAACTATAAAAAGAGATATTAACGTACTTTTACCCTGCTGAAGTAAAGATATTTATGCAGTGGTCTTGGCGCACTTGTTTGGAAAGAGCTATGAACTGAAATTCACTCACTGGAAATAATTACTGTGACGGAAATATCCTTTCCCATTTGCGTCTTTTCTGGAGTTTCATTGGTAATAACAGAGTTTAGAACAGGTGAAAAATTCATAACCAGTGGCGATATCTACAGGTACTTTGATCTAAATCCTAATAGTTTTGAAGATAGTAATAAAAAGAGACCCTTGGCAATCTGGTTTTGAGATCTGAATAAAATGTAAGAGTATGAAACACAGTTTGATAGTCAAAGGCTGCCCATTAAAATTGCTACACCAGGAAGAAATGCAGATAACAAAATGATATTTATTGGACAAATACATTATACTAGAAATAACAGGTGATTAAATTTTCAAAAATTTTTGGCTGGATAGATCCTGAGAAATCAGTACCCAGAACAACCACATCTGGCTTTAATAACAGCAGTTCTACGCCTGGGCATTGAGTCAAACAGAGATTGGATTGCATGTATAGGTACAGATGCCCATGCAGCTTCAACACGATGCCACAGTTCATCAACCGTAGTGACTGGCGTTTGGTGACGAGCCAGTCGCTCGGCAACTATTGACCAGACGTTTCCTATTGGTGAAAGATCTGGAGAACGTGCTGGCCAGGGTAACAGCTGAACATGTTCCGTATCAAGGAAGGTCCGTACAATACCGGCAACATGCGGTCGGGCATTATCCTGCTGAAACGTAGGGTTTCGCAGGGCTCGAATAAAGGGTAGAGCCACGAGTCGTAACACACCAAAAATGTAACGTGCACTGTTCAAAACACCGTCAATGCGAACAAGAGGTGACCGAGACATGCATCCAATGGCACCCCATACCATCACGCCAGATGATGGGCCAGTATGACAATGACGAATGCACGCTGCCAGCGTGCGTTCACCACGATGCCGCCAAACACGGATGTGACCATCATGATGCTGTATACAGAACATGGATTCATCTGAAAAGATGACTTCTCGCCATTCGTGTGCCCAGGTTCGTCGTTGATTACACCATTGAAGGCGCTGTTGTTTATGACGCAGCGTCAAGTGAAGCCGCAGCCATGGTCTCCGAGCTGGGAGTCCATGCTGCTGCAAACGTCGTCGAACTGTTCGTGCAGATACTTGTTGTCTTCCAAACGACCCCGTTTCTTGACTCACGGCTCGTGACGTGGTTGCACGATCCATTACGGCCATGCGGATAATATGCCTGTCTTCTCGGCTGCTAGTGATAGGTGGCCGTTGAGATCCCGCATGGCGTTCCATATTACCGTCCTGAAGCCATCGATTCCACATTCTGGTAACAGTCATTGGATCTCGACCGACGCGAGCAGCAATACTGCGATAAGATAAACCGCAATCCCGGTACGCTACAATTCGACCTTTATCAAAGTCAGAAACGTGCTAGTATGCATTTCTCCTTCTTACACGAGGCATCACAACAACTTTTCACCAGGCATCAACGTTCAAATACAATTTGTGTATGAGGAACCGGCTGAAAAATTTCCTCATTTAAACACAATGTAGGTGTCGCTATTGGCGCCTGCTTTGTCTGAATGCGCTGAAAAGCTAATCATTTGCATATCACAGCACTTTCTTTCTTTCGTATAAATTTCACGTCTGTAGCATGTCGCCTTCTTGGTGTAACAATTTTAATGGCCAGTAGTGTATATCACGTCTTTGGATTCCTAGATATTTTAATATATTGTGCCGTATTTATGCGCTTTCAGGTTCTTATTTTGACAAATAAGCAGAAAAAAAGTGTAACGTAATAGCCAAATTCTATTATTCAACAATGACAGGGATTGAATCCAGAACCTTTCATATCCTAAGAAATAGTCACAATGATGTCCAATATAAGACAATTCAAATAGATGTGTTTTATAGAAGAGAACGTTTACATAGTATAAATAAAGAGATAAGAAAATTACATAGTATGTAATTAAATAAAAATTCTCCTTTTTTAGAAACTGTTAAGTAATCTTTTTAACTATAGAGAATTGTGCTATATAATTTTACATAAAAGACTGTTAATTTAATTGATCATATAGAACTGTTAAGTAATTTAATGACAAATATTTATGAATTGTTCCCCAACAATAATACAGTTTTGAAAATCATGTTAATGGCTATTATTGTTATTGATTATTAACTTACTTGTGGTGTGAGAGAAAGCGTCCTCTATCATATTTCAGTCAGTAAATAATGAGTTTTTAACCATCTTATAACAAATATTTTCATTTATGTTTTGACAGAATAATTTCCTTATTTATTATGTCTCATATTTGGCTCGGTAAAATATGTTTTAAAGTTTACTGGCGAAGTTATTTTGCAGAATTGCAGTCCCGAAAAATTAGATAATTGCTTGTTTTAAAAATACATTATTTACTACTTTAAAGACTCGTAGTAGGATATTATTTTCCAATTTCTAAAACTGAACAAAAATATTTTCCTTAGGATTTACAGATTATATTTTCCCCAGAAGTTATTGGTAATCGCCAATGTATTTTACTATGGATTTTAGCGTCTTTATGTTTAAAAATTAAAGGAGACGAATGATATTCTAAAAAGCTCTATGAAAAGTTAAAAAAAAAACAAAACAATTATTGTGTTTTTTTTAAACAAATAAAAACTTATTTTTTCTTGAAAAGTCTGTTATATGATTGATACAAACAGAATGCAGAAATAGATGTAAATTTTCAGTAAATAAGGCATAAATCTTTTTTTATAATTTTTTGACAATTTTTTCATCCCTCAGACGATTTTAATTCCATTAGATGAAAATAATTTAAACATATATTCCAGTTTGTCATTTTCACTTTTCGAAGTTAATTGATTATTAATTTAGAAGTTTTGAGATTACACTCATAGAATTTTGTAGAAATAATTTTAACTGTATTGTTTACCAAAGTAATAAAGTTTTTAATTTCTTATTTAAGTGCATATCTTGTTAAAAGACCATTATTAATTTTTAGTAATTAATAATTAAAAGTATGTATATATATAGTATTACGTTCTAAGGATGACTAAAATAGGTATATAGAATGAATACTATACATAAAACTCAAAATATATTTTAAGAAAATATTTTCTTCGAAATAAAATTATAAAATTTCTCTTTTCTATTACAGTAATAATTATTTGAAAAAAACATTCGTTTTGAAGTAGAAAATAAATTTGAAAATCTCTCATTAGTACGAAATGTTAAGCAAAAATAAATACAGTTAATCAGTAAATTAGGATATTATAATGCATTTTCCACTTTCTGATCACATTCATGGCATATTTACCGGTAGTTGTTATCATTGAATATATGGATAAAGCATGTTTATCTCAAATGTCAGTGATAAGAAGGATTTATATGATGTTAACTTCCGACAAATAGTTATCTTAAAAATTTTATTACTTCAAAAAATAATCTTAGACAAATCTCAAGTTATTTCACACAGTAAGCTTATATCAAGTAATAATCAAAAATTTTTTTTAAATAATATTTATAAATATTTTTTACTTCCTTTCAAATGAGAAAAGTAAAATTAAACCAGCATTTAACAAAAAGCAATATAATAATCTTTTAAAAAATTCAAATTTAATTTAAAACAATTTCTATTGATTACATTAATTTTTTTATGTATATTTTAATTCTATTTTTCTAAATATTATCAAAAATGTTTGATTAAAATTTTATTTTTATTGTGCTTTTAATTTAGAATAATCATTTTTTTTTATAATTTTGGATTTAATATTTAATTTAACTTGTGATATTTGTGTGTGTGTGTGTGTGTGCTTAAATATTATAGATTGGGGAATAACTTCGGAACCTTTTTTAACAAAGACTTTTATTTAAACAAAAAATAATAATGTCAATAAGTTAATGAATTATATATTCGCCTTTTCTGTTTGCAACATCTTCCCCCCTCTCGACCAATTTGTTGATGCCGTTCCGCCAAAAATCGCCTGGTCTGGTGTCAAAGAAGTTGTTGAGCCAGTTTTTAAGGACCTCTTTGTTATCGAAGGTAACGCCCTTGATATGGTTAGACAATGAGAGGAAAAGATGGTAATCGGTCGGTGCAAGGTCGGGATAATACGGTGGATGCTGAGGACCTCCCATTCGAGCTTTTGGAGTGTGGCTTTGACGACTTGTGCAGCATGGGGCCTGGCGTTGTCATGAAGTAGTTTGGTTTGACCATGTCGATCAAGGCTTTTCAGTCGAATTCACGCAGTGTATCTGAACAATGCGGAGCTCCTTGTTGACTGTGGCACTCTTTTCGAGCATTTCCCAGTGCATCAAGAGGTCCTTAAAAACTGGCTCAACATTTACTTTGACACCAAACCAGGCAATTTTTGGCGGAACGGCATCAACAAGTTAGTCGAGAGGTGGGAAGAGGTTGTACACAGCAACGGCGAATATATAATTGATTAAATTATTTATATAATAATTTTTTTTGTTTAAATAAAAGTCTTTGGTAAAAATGATACGAACTTATTTCCCAACCTAATGCTTAGATATTCTACTTACTTTGACAAATAAGTAAGAATAAATTCAATTTTAAGTATTCACATTTTAAATAAATTTTTAACTACGCATCAGATGGATGTACAAAATAAAAGCATAATTCCAATTGGTATTCTACGCGTCTGAGAATTTCCTATTTAAAAAAATTGAAAAACTTTCATTAATACTAGCACCAACTGTCCAAACATCCGAAAATTAAACTCTATTTTACTATTCACACGAGGCTAAGAAATTATTCAAAATTAATTCTGTTATTATAAATATGTAAATGATTAAATGTATAATAGTTACAAGGGTTTGATTTTGTTGGGGAAAATGAGCCGCTCTTTTAACAACCCGAAGTAAAAAATAAATAGAAGCTTAGAACAGACAAGTTTATTAAGTATTACATGGAATGTTTTAAGTATACAATAATTTTTTCTATGGATTTATAATTAATTTATGATCGATGTTTTGTGATAAATAGGACATTTTTGTGCAATAGAAATTCATACGAGAAAACAGCGTACATATCCTAAGATTTAATGAAATGTTCTCCTAAATGTTTGTTGAATATTTTATATAAACTTTTTGTGGTACTTCATACCACAGAAAAACATCGTAACATAAAATGAAATTAAAAACCAAAATTATTAGCAACATGCTTATTCTGATTCCAAATTGCTCATACTTCTGTAGCGATTTAAATGAATAAACGTAATACAAGATTCTGTTGATAGAAGAAATGGTTTAATAGTTAATGTCCATTTTTGTTAATAAATGTACTTTTGCAAACTAAATAGGCATATTGCTTTCATATTTGATATCCTTTTTAAATTCCGCTTTAATTCTTTTTTAAAATGAAATTCTCCGGATTAATATCAATTCTGAATGATACATTTTAAAAACTTTCTCATAATCTATTCACTTGTTTCGGTATATCTTATTCAAGATTTAAAAGGCTCTCTTTAAAAGAGGAAAGAGTTTCGTAAACAAATTTCTGATTCCTTTCATAACTTAGAATAAAACGATTTAGTACAAACGACAGGAAATTAAAAAAAAAGTTTTGATGTTTTTAGACCTTTACTACCGTAATAATGTACTTGAAATAAATAATGAACAGAAGAATGGAAATTGTATTGTTCCGGTATAGCCGTCAAGTGGTTTCGACACTGCGACAATTAAACCTTTGGTTAGCTAATTGAATAAGTTGACCGGGATACACAGAGACTTGCTGTATCACGTATCTGTTAGACTTTTCGAATAATTTTTTGATATGTTTTTATATTCATTATCTGTGTTAGTGAATGTTAAAGCTGATTCGGCGCTGGTTAACAAAATTACGCTTTATTGCTAAGGTGGCTAAGTAGTCATCATTTTATCTTTTTAATTCAACATTTCATGAGTTCTCGACTTATACTTACAGAGTAAATATTTCCAGCGAATTGGAATCCATTTCAGATTATAGATCTTAATCTAATCACGTTCAAAAAGTGTCCCACCAATCAAAACTAAAATATAATTAAGTACTTTTAATTTTGATTATTTATATAAATATAATAGCTTGAAGTTTTACTGAGAAGTTCAAATATGCTTCAAGCTTCATTTCGAGTCCGACCTTTTTAAAAGATAATCAGGACAAGACAAATGACTTCATTTTTGGTGTGCTCTTAAAATTTTATTTTATTCTGTAGAATAGTAAGGAATCTGTTTTCATTTTATCAGTAAAAATGGAAAAATCGTAAATTTTCTTCACTTCAAGATTGCTGTATAAAATCCCTTTTTCAATTCTCATTCTTATTTTGGCCATTATTGCAAATACATTTATGATGTTGCACGAAAAAACTTATACTGATAAATTAATAATCTAGAATACTACTTATATTTGGAAGTATTCTTAAAATAATTTACCTTCAATTACGTGTATTAGATTTCATAATGAAAGCAAAAGGACTATAACATGTTTATGAAAGATCTCAATGTAGAGAGTAGTTTTTGATTACAAAGTTTATTTGGGCTGAAAATTCTTTTAAGCATTTTTAAGCGTTTTAGAATGTTTTTTTTCCGAGGAAAAACTCTTTTTTATAAATTAAAATAAAGCTTTAATTAGTAAAATTAAGTTTAGGATATATTTTTGATTTCAAACTAATAATTTATCCTTAAATTGATATTTACTAAGAAAACAATATTTATAAAATGTTATTGAATATTTAAAATATATTTTTAAAATTTATATTTAAACGGTTATAATTTCTCCTAAAACATCTTGTAACATGTTAATATTCCCATCATGTGTTAAAAATATTTTTTTAATCAAATATTATTCCTAATATTTTTAAATTTATTATCGAAAAAAGTTTAATCTAACGACATTATCTAAAATTAAGAAAGAAACAGGAAATATATATATATATATATATATATATATATATATATATATATATATATATATATATATATATATATATATATATATATATATATATATATATATATATATATGAAATATTTTTTTCCAACGACGGGGCACTTGGGAGACGAACCCTATGCCACAACAAGGCCAGAAACTGCTACTCATTCGTCGTTACGTCGTTACACAGCGAGCACTGGTGAACCAAGTCACGGAGGCAAGTAGCGTTGCCCGCGCCATACTACCACAAACCTGTTTATAGAGTATGCCACATTCATGCATCATCACAGAAGAAAGGACAGAGAAACACAGACAGAACAGAGAAAGATAATGACAACCATGCCCGAACCGGGATTCGAAATCGGGGTCCACTGCTCAGGTGTCAGGATAAATAACCACTCAGCCATCGCTGTCAGCTGTTGATGAAATATTACATCCTTAAAATGTTAAATATAATATTCGTAGGGGTATGACATGTGAGCGTAGAAAGAAAGGTAATAACTCTAATCCTAACCAATTCATTTAGCTATTCTTCGATCTTATGAAGGTTTTGGATTGACTTACTTCCATAGAAATTGGCAACTAAAAGTGTAATGCATTTAAAATTATCAAAAAATAAAAAGAGAAGAGATGTAACATATTCAATTTCAAAAATATATTATAAAAAGCACCATGTATTTTTACTTTTTATAATCTATTTAATATACACGTAGTTCTAGGAATAAATTAGTATAATATCAAACATTGGGCGAAAAGAATTTGATTTCTGTTTCATTTATCCTCGGCATATTTTCATTCCATTTAATCTTTTTGTTATTACTTTCGACTAAATTTAATATTTTTCAAAATTACTAAACTAGACAACTATTTAAATTTATGAACATATTCATTACTAGTAAATAATAAACACTATTGAAACTGAAAGTTCTATGTTTATGTCAGCATGGAAACAAATAAGGAGGTTAATGGAACATAATTATGTTGTATTAAAACTATTGCTGTTAACAACTACTTAACAAGAAAAAAACTGTATGCTGAATGTTCATTGTTTTACATTGAAAATTCAGCATACAGTGTGTTCAATGTAAAACAATGAACATTCAGCATTCAGCAATGTAAAAGAATGAACATTCAAACTGTGGTAGAATATTTTGATTAGATAAAAGAAAACATTCACTTATAATACTTTTTTCTTTTTTAAAAAAAGATGATGATTGTTTAGGCCTTAAGAAAGTTCATAAGATTCATTGAAGAAAATATGAAATTAAGGAACTGAAAAGTATTTGGACAATTTAAAAAAGAATAAATCTAGCTATAAAATACTCTTAATAATTAAATTGAAAGTAGATGTGGACTTTAAAGAAGAATATTTTTAATATGTTATGAATATAATTTTAGTAGTTTGAAAGAAAACTGTGCAATTCAAATAGTGTGTAACTGAAAATTAAAGGAATCGAATAAAACATTATTCTTCATTATTAACTGAGTGCAGGAAATAGAGAAAGTTTTTCTTTCTATTTTTCAATAAAATCACCTCCGTAAAAAGTAATCAAGAACATAAAATCATATTTTTACCATTATTAATAAATTATTTTTAAGATTTTTCTTAATGAGCTTGCTTTCCAGAAGCATCGCTATTTTTTCAAGTGCTCATTTTAAATATAAAACTTTCGCTAAAATAAGGTAAACAGCAGAATTATGCGAAATTACACACACCCATTAAAATTGGTCAAAATGGTGTGTTTAAAAATAATTAAAGAAATATATTTCTTAAATATTATGACTTATTAGCTAATTTTATTAGCTTATAACCAAGTTTAAATTATAATTTTTTTTGTTAGTTGGATGAAAGCGTGAAAATTTAAATATAGCTACGAGTCTAACATTTAAACATTTGAATAAAATTATTTAATTTTTATAATATTCCTTCTCCATCTAGATAATTTACAGTAACATATTTTTCAGTACATATTTGATCTTAAATTATTGTTATTTTTTTACTCTGCTATTTTTTGCTATTGTAATTTTTGAAAATACTATAAAACTAATATAAAAACATAATGAATTGTTCAAATAAGATTGTATTCATAGTAATAAATGTTTGCTTAGGTTAAAATCATTTCAATCATCCCAGTTCAAATTTGATGTTACTGAATTGATTAATGGCAATTGATAATATACTCTGTAGATATATGATTAAATTCATATTCTCCAATATCATTAATTTTCATTTACCGCGTCTGATCGATTTCTTTGGAAAAGAGCAAAGTGATGTTATCCCTTTGTTCACAAAAATGGGGATTACAAGATGTTTCGATGTAAGTATCTAATATAAGAATCAATATTTTTGATTATAAGCCCCTTTAAGCAATACTTTGTTAATTTACATTATCTTTGAGAGCTTAATGAAGATTCCAGCTTCCTTAAATTTACTTTAATTAAATTTAAACTCATAAAACTGAAGCTTAGTTTTGAACTGATATTTTAAAATTTACAAAATTACACAAGCTTACTTAATTTAGTTTTATGAATAGAAATGTAAATATTTGATTGTATAATGATTTGATCATTCTGTTTGATATAAAGCATTGCCATAATTTCTTTTGTAATTGTGTGTATTTATCTGTGAGTATTAAGTGTAGTTATACAGCGAATATACTTATAATTTTAATTTTACAATACAATACGGACTGTAAAAATTACTATATTATAGGCTATTAGATGATAGGAACAAGATAATTGATAAATTCCAACCATTGAAATTTTTTTTACATGATAAAAGTATAAGCTGCAAAACTAATCGTAACTGGAAATTTGAAGCAATTTAGAATTTCTTGGTATTTTAGGGTAATTATTTGAGGCATGACTCTAAAACTATCTAATTTATAATTTGAATTTTACTCTTTAACTAGTAAAAATATCTGTAAAACTATTAATTATAAATTTTGCACAAATTTAACTAAATATGATTAAAATATAATAGGTATTTTTCCATTATACCCCAATATGATTATCATCGTAAGAAAATCGTAAATTATTGAAAAAAAATCGTAAATTACTGACATAAGCATTTCAGCTGCATTTTTTAAAAAAGCTTACGTATTTAGAAACTACTAAAGATAATACAAGCATTTTATATTTTATAAACTAAACAATCATCATTTACTAATAAAATTTATTTATTTCTGACAGTATTTATTTCTGGTGAAACTGTTTAGCAATCGCATGAGATAAATTGCGTAAGTATAATGAAATAGTTTCTTTCTTTTAAATAAAACAAAATTCAATTTTATTGTATTTAGCTGCTTTTGCCCTTGGTGATTTATGACCACAACCCTCCTCTTAACTGACAAAATTCTCACCAAGCAATCTCTTGCACAAACTTTAGCTTTGTTTAACATTTAGGTTGTTTACCATTGTTTATTACTTTTTAGTCAATTTTTGATAAAAAAAAATTCGGTTGATATATATTAGATTCAAAATAAAATTTTGAGTCAGCAAAATTATCACAAGTATTTTGTATTATTTTCACTTCTCTGTACTAAGCATGCTATTTCTTTACTAATATAAGCGGGAGTATAATTGAAAAGTACTAAATAATATTTAGTTTATGCACTGAAAGAAAATTTTTGTGCAGATATTTTGTGGAATTTATTGAACGAAAGTTAAATATAGAAAAGTATAACTATGCAAAACTATGAATAAATGCTTACTCTCACAAAAATGTAACAAATTCAAAATAACTTGGGAAGGTTTAGTTATAATACCTAGATTTAATGACATATGTAATCTAGATAACTTTCGACTTCTTGCAAAGATGTCTTATAGTTAAAAATAGCCTAAAATGTGACAAGTGAATTAATCTGTTTGGGGTAATAGGAAGGTTTTTATATTCTTAACTTGCTATGAGGGAAAGAACCCATTATCAATACAATGTTGTCCGAGAAGACAGTTTACCCGGGGAATAAAAAAGTAACTTAAAACATCATTAGACCGTTAAACTGTAAGAAGCTGTGTAATATTAAGAAATATCTTCCATGGCCAGTACTTCTGTTACAATCTTGTTCTGAGAACACGCTTTTGGGAAACCTCATTTGAAAAATCTCTTGTTAGAGGTACTTAAGCAACTAAATTTTGAAAAATAATAGCTATCGTTCACTTCTAATGTTTCCATTATTCAGTCAGGAGCTGAAAGGAATTTTAGCAATCATTGTAGATATTGGTATTGACAAAATAACTCACAGAACCTACTATGAACCGAATATCTGACAATTGCAAGAAGTTTTACCTTGTGTAGATAAATTGTGTACTGTAGTTACATTTGTTTTCATAACCAAAAAGCCTAAGAAAATTGTGTTTGTTTGGTAAATACTTAATTCTATCTTTAAAAATATCTTGTAAAATAGCCTTATTTTATAATAATATAATAGTTAAAATAATTTTGTTTTTATATTTTCGTAAGGAAATTATATTTTGTTTGATATTAAAACATAATTTCGTGTTTTAAATTAAATATATATATAAATGTTATGAAATTAAATGTATTAAAAATAGCTTTATGTGTAATAGCCATTAAAAATAAAGCTATTTCAAGCAATAGTAGTGGGATAAAATGTTTTTTATACTTCTTGCTCTAAAAACATAAGAATACATTCTAAATTTGATGTAATCTTATTAACCATTAAAATTTAATTTATACAAATATTTATAAAATTTTCCTTAGAGGGAATATTTTACAAATGCAAACAATGATTATTATAAATTTTAAATACTAATATATTTCTCGGTGGAAACCAACTTTAAATTATTTACAAACAAGAAATTTTATAATAAATATGGCATTTGCATGATATAATTGTAGAAGGATTATGATTCAGATTTTCTTTCATAACAATAGTCATATTTATCATTTTAAGCAGAAGAAAAAAAGCGTGATATAGTACTTCCTTATTAAGATTCAGAAATTAAATGCTTAAAAAAGACGATTATTTACTATAAATGCTCTTTTGTATAGCATTACTATTACAGTCATTAATATTTTTTAAAAATTTTCTAGTAAAATTAGTGTTTAAATTTATATCATGAACTGATTACAGTAACAATAATGAAATATGCATGTGTGTGAAAGAGAGGGAGATTGGATAAAAGCCAGAGAAAGAGAGAACCATAGTCTTCTTGTACATTAAAATAAATGCATTATTTTTCTTTAAAACTTATTAAATTCTATAGTGTAATATAGCTTTGAACTTTTAAAATATTATGTTTAGCTATAAGTGATAATAAAATGTTATTAATTAATATAATTAAAATAGCATTTTTAAGCAAATATGAATAATTTAGGATAAAAATTTATTTTCACATTAGCGACGATTTTGCCTGTACTTAAAAACAATGACATGGCTGAGGCCCCTGGATATTCAATGAAAACCAAATAAAACCTTCTCTGTTTCAGCGTCTGAAAAATATTTTCTATGAATGATGATTTTAGATATCGAAATCGAAAGAATCTATTTCAATTTACGTAGTCTTTGAATATAAATCAGCATTAATATGGAAAAATATTACGCATGAATATTTAAAACATTGATTATGATTTATAAAGAATAATTTTCTTCAACTAATTTAAATTTTTTTCCTGTGAATTTATTAAAAGGTATAAAAGTGAAATATTATTTCTTAAAAATTATAGTATAAATAAAGTTTATTATAGTTAGTTTTTTATCTATAATAAACTTTATTTATACTATAATATTTGGGTTAGTTTTTTTTATTAAGTGGAAATCTGGATTTATTGTAAATTATACTTAGGTGTGCATATGTTTTCCTAAAAACCAAAATAAATATTCCTAAATGTATTCAAAATAAGTTACTTAAGTAATAAGTTACTTAAGTAATTCAAAATAAGTTACCGAATTACCTGTGTGGATTACTTGTTATCAACACCCATGAAATGTCTTAAATATCTACCTAAAAATAAGCTACTTAACCATCAATAGAATTATCTGTTATCCATGCAACTAAACTGTCATTGTTATTTTCCTAAGTAAAATTCAAAGCTATATGTCGTGAAGGATATAAAAATCTCTTTTTAATTATATTTCTAAAAATAGTAAATAATAGATAGGAGTTCATGAATCAATGTCAACAAAGTAAATCTAATAAACATTTATAATCATAATTTCTCATATATTGAATATTATTTGTTTATTGTTATGATTTTATTTAATTTTATAAACATATTATGATACTAAATAATGATTTTTAAAATATTTCACGAATTATAATAATTTCACAGCAAATCATTTCAGTAAAAGGAAAAGCTATTATTTCCCAGTAATAATAGAAACATTTGGAATGATTCAAAATTTCACTTTAGATCATTTTAATCTTTCAGTTCCAAATTTGTACTTGAAAGAAAAGGCATACTTAATTTAAAAAAACTTAATTAATTTGAACGTTATTTGAGTTTTTCTTAAAATTTAATATTTATTGTTGTCAATTACTTTATGATTATATATATAGTTTCAAATTTATGACATAAATATTTTACTAGTATTTCACCACTTTAAATTTGTTCTCTTAAATTAGATTTAGACACAATTGAGGATTAGATTCTGATATATATATATATATTGAAAGACTGGCTTTAACTTTATTTAAATTATTGAAGAATGACAATGGAAGCTTAAAGAGATATAAAACAATTCATTGAGACGAATACCTTCTATAAAATGCTTTTCAAAAGCATAATTGAAAAAATTTTAAGAGCAACATCAACTCACATACCCCATAAAAAATGCTGTTTCCATTTTCACATTCACTGCTTTCATCCATAATTAATTGTATCCAGCTCCAGAACAACTCAGCACCGTAGACGAGATGTCATAAAAAAGGTTTTTCTGGTTCTTGAGGGAGATAACTTTAAACTCCGCTCCTTGCAAGTTCTAAACTTAACCCAGTCCTTTCTATTACTCACGTTTAAAACGCGTTGGCGAAATAAAAACTTAATAAGTAAAAACCTGAAAACTAACTCGACACACACACTCAAGGGCGGAAAGGCTTAACCGCGGAGGTATTCAGTCCGTTTTCATACACCCATTCACTTTTTCAATGAACACGATTTGTTTTACTTTTTATTTCCATTTTTTTTCTGAGTGTTTTTTCCCTACTTGTTGGCCGGTATTCACAATGATGTTAACCTATTGTTATTAGACAGGAAATTTCAGTTTCGTTTCTTGTGGTTTCTTAACTTTATTTTAAGAAGGATGACTTCGTGTCGTGAGATAAGATGGTAACTATAGTGAAACATATTACGATTTAAGTATACAATTTTCTAGGATATTTACTTTTCACAAAAATAAGGCTGAAATTTCTTATCAATTATTTTTTCTTTATCATTTTTTTATCATCATATCATATAATATATCATATCATCCTTATCATTTGTCATGACAAATAATACTTATTTTTAAATTATGATTACATCCAAATACAAAAACAATGTAAAGAATTGGAAATACTTTTAAATATAAATATTTTTAATTTTAAGTTGGGTATGAATTTAGTGAATGTAAATAAGATTGATTTTAAATTGGATGCAAATTTTATACAAAAATTATACTTTTATGCAGTAATTTAAATACTAATTTTAAATTTAATCTTGAGAATATATATGAGGAAATTAAACTCTAAACTCTAAAATATATGAAGAAAATTTAAAATCTTTTTATATTTTAGAAAATTCTAAATGTTTTAAAAATAAAGCAATCCTATATAAAAAATATCATATCAATCAAAATCTTATTGAAATAATATGTTCAGATATACAAACTTTTGTAAATTTTAGAGATTATTTAGTAAAATAATATTTTATTTCATCAACTCCAATTTATTTTCAAAATTATTTAATGATAAAGTTTTTTTATGACATCTTTAATTTTTTTAAGCCCTGAGATATAAATTTCATAATCAATTTATTAAAATTTAATTTAATATTTTAAAAATTTGCATTGGGAAATTCATTTTTAATTGCGTGTCTATTAACTTTAGATAAATGTTTTCAAATAGAAATTATTGTTAAAGATTTAACTTGGACATTTATTAAAATTTAATAAAACTTGATCTGAAATTTAATAAAATATTTTTATAAATTCGAAAAGTGAATAAACGGTAATATTTTATAGAAAGTTATTTTGACTCTCTTAAAAATAGCATTTGAATAAAATAAATTTTTCAATACAATTTATATGGTAGCTATTTTTAGTTTTAACATTGCACGAAAGGAGAAAATGTCATAGCTCATATATTTTGAGTAAATGAAATAATTCTAGTTAAGCATATTATCTTTGAATTCAGAGTATTTCAAAAATGTTAATTTAAGTAGTAACAGTCATTAGTTTATTTTGCATTATTTGTTACTTTACATTGCTTTTAATTGAAAATCATTAATTACACCATCGGAAAAAAAATTCTGCATGGTTTATAAATCACAGTCAGAAAACGATGCCAAAGTGGCGAAAATGCGCCAAACGGATTATCGAGATAAAAAATAATAATAATGTATCCTTTTTTGATGCAGACAAACGAGTGATTGGATAGATGGTGAAATCACTCGTGTTTCTTTCCTCGAATTCATGAAAGTGATGAGGTCAGCAGGCCTTAAGAACCACTTCATTCTTTTTTGTTTAACAAAAGTGGTATCACGGATATATAATTTAAGCATTAAAATGACATCATGCGTAAAATATTAGAAAGAAAGAATGTAAAAAAATATGCAACACATTTTTATTATCCTGCAATTAATTAAAAATGTAAAAGATTTTTAATCTAGATAAAGTGATGGGAGGTAGTAAATAATTTAAAAAGGAAATAAATAATACATTTTATGATAGTTTTTTTTTTTAAAAAAAAAAAAGAAAACCAAGTGTGTGTTAATTCGAAAAATATAGCAATCTGTTAAAAATATTGTTGAATTGAGGTAAATAGATTTGGATTATATGAGAATATTTTACTTAATGCGGAATGATATTGAAAAAGAATATATATATATTCTTTATTTGATTACATCTGTCACGCTTGAATGCTAGGTCAGTCTTGTGTTATTTATATTCTCTAGACAAGGTAAATCAATTTTTAAAGCTTTTATTTCCGTTTTCGCAATGCTTTTAGGAATTATAATATTTCAATCTGTCTCGAATTTTATTTGTATTACAGTTAAGAACCATTTCATTTTTCTTAGCAAGTTGAATAAATTGATTCTCAAAATAATAAAATAGCAAATCATAAAAGATGTTTATAAATATTAAGATCCTCTTTACTGCAAAAACATTGCAAATGTAATAATTTTTTTGTAAGATTAAAATATCTGAGGATTACATTTTTTAAAAGAAGAAAGAAAACAACAATATATAATTCATAGTTAGAATTATTTCAAATATTTGCCATTTGTTAAAAATAATAATAAATTGAATGATTAATTTGATAATTTGTATATATTGTGAGCAAAGTAGAGGGCTATATTTTGAAAAACTGCACTATTTCTTTTTAATATTTTCATTAAAATATGAAGCTTAAGAGAGCTCAAAATCGGGGATTTAATTCAAACATTTTGTTCTTTTCTTGCAAATAAAAATTTTTAGGATACAATTTGCTTAAAAAAGTTTGCAAATTATTTAAGTTAATTAAGAAAATCATATTTTTATCTAAGCTAGAGAGAATGCCAGTTGCTATAAAGTAAATAATAGTTTCAGCTTTCTAAACTAAAATTTAGTTAGTTCATTTTAACAATTATTAATTTATTTAAAATTTACTGGTGTAAAATATCTTAACCTATTTATTTGGATAAAATAGATATACAATAAATAGACATATTTCAACGATATAAAAATTAATTCAATGAAATAGATAAAAATTATAAAAAAAAATCTTTGAAAGAGTGTTCTATATAGATTAGATCATGCATAAAATATCTTTTAAAGATTAAATGTAAAATGGCATCTTTACCAGGCTGTAGTTTCCTGTTTAAATAACTTTCACACGTAAAAAATAACCGTTGAGTGACAAATATAGTAAACAAACATATATTCAAATCAGGTTGTTTTAACACAAAGTTCCTTAAAAATAAATGCATTGAAATGTTAAAATATGTTCGATAATAATAAAAAAATAATAAAATAAAAAAAAAGAAAATCAATAAAGATACGAGTAAAAAAGCAAAATATGTAAATCCAGTAGGAAGATAAAAAAATACTATATATTTTGACTACTTTATTTAAATATTTTCCAAACTGTGTTAATACCTATATACAATGTTTGTGAAGCAAATGAGTTTCAAGTTTAATTCTTATAAAAGTACTAGGAAAAAGATAACTCCATTTCATATCGAAGAAAATTCCGGTAATAATTAATCTTACTGACGTGAAATTACTCATGAATAAGGAAATTGATGAATGACTTAAAAATGGGAATCATCAATCATATGTATTTTATTTACATCGAGCATAGTGTCAGCTGATTGATTGATAATAGGATATTTTTCAGTCCTTATAAATTATTTCTTTCGTAGTTAATAGAGTTTGACGAAATTTAAAATTGAAAATTGATTGATTTCCTTCTTAAATATGAGAACTTTTTTATAATCTATAAACTTAAGGGAAATAAATTATTCCCTTTTTTAATTACTTTTTAAATAATTTATTCGCAGGTTTTTATAAAGTGTTAAATAAGATTATGGCAGAGAATATTAATTTTCAAAATTTAGTTTTCCTTGTATTAAGTGATTAAAATTTAATATATTTAATTATTTTCAAAATTTCACTAGAATTTTAGGAGAAAAAATTATATTTTGAAAATAAGCTCTTATTTTTTTATTTTAGAAATGAGTAGAATAATAAATTTTGGATTTAAATTAATTAAGCACAATGAGATTAGAGTGACCTTAATGCTTGATTGATAAGTTTAAATGATTTTTATATAATTAGATAAACTAAAATGTCTTTTATACCCTTAGATGAATCAAAATATTTTTTATACAACTAGGTATCCGAAAATGTTTAAAATTATATAAGTATACCCCTAGATAAATGAGTTTTGCAGTATAGAAAATTCATTCAGTAAATTATATATTTCATTTTGATATAAGGAAAAAGAAAAGTATTAGAAAAATTTATTTAAATGTAGTTTTTAATTTTATTGCTGTAAATTAGTTTTAATATTTATAGATTACAAAGAACAGAGCAAATTAAAGAAAACAAATTAAAAAAACAACTTCAATATGATTATTTCCATTCAATTCATTTCATTCAATGGTTCTTAAATATTTAATTTAAAAATTGGAATTTAAATAAAATTTAAAAATCTATCAAATTTTAATGAACTTTAATTATAACTGACAAAATTTAGATTTAAATTAAAAATCATTTTATATTGATACATCGAATTTATATTTGTATTTTCATAAAGTAATACATAAATTAAATTCCACAATTAACTTTCAGAAATACAATAAAAATTATCAATTTTTACAGTGTTAACAATTTTAAATATTGTGTGACAAAATTCTAAAGAATAAATATGATTTTCTTATTGTGTGATATAAATATGAATATTTTCATTTCTGCTTCTTTGTAATCATGATGACAGAAATTACATTCAGATTTTAATATAAAGCGAAAAAGCACGTAATTATGTAAAAATGTATTAACTTATCAAAGCTAATAAGATACAGAAGATGAATAGTATAAAAATATATTTATAAAATGATTTTGATTAGTAGATGTGATAAATAAAGCTCTTAGTTTTATATCTTTTAGTTATTGTAAGTAATATGAGAATGTAAAATATTAATTAATATAAATCAATTCTTTTACGTAGTTAATAAATGTAATAGTATCAACCTAATTTTCTTTTAGTAAACTAATAATAACATTTTGCTTTCCTTTTCTACTGATCATAATAGTTCTTTAGCATTATTTTCTTGTGAATTTATATACTTTATTCAGACATATATATATATATATATATAATATATATATATATATATATATATATATATATATATATATATATATATATATATATATATATATATATATATATATATATATATATATATATATATATATATATAGCCGCTGCTATATTCAAAAAAGTGGTGAAGTGGTGTCTAGGTATAGTAAAGCAGCCATGCGCTACTGAATAAAACAGACTACAGTGCCACTTGGTGTAAAACAACAAAGTTAGCATTCCTATCTCGAAAACGGAACGAGATAGATATAAAAAGTGATTTACAAAGTTGTAGAGCATCCTAAATTTAGTACTAAAAGATACATTATAGGCATTAATGTAAAGAATACAATGCTTAAAACACGCATTTATTGTTTCGTGCTGTGACGTCACAAAACGATCGAAGAAAGAAAAAAAGGAAATAATTGTAACCATATACTTTATTTAAGATGTTCAAACTTCTCACCGTCAGCTGCAATGAACATTTGGATCTTCGCTTGAAAATTACGTTGCACACGTTGAAACACGCGACCGTAATGCGTCGTTTAAGGTCCTGCAAATTTTGTGGAGGGGTCGCATACACCTGCTGTTTTAAGTATCCCCAAAGGAAAAAGTCCCTTGACTCAGATCAGGAGAGCGTGGAGGCCCCTCTTCAATACCGTTATACCCTAGTATTTGGTTGCCAAATTCCTTGACGAGGTACTACTTCACTGGAGATGTCTTGTGAGCAGGCGCGCCGTCATGTTGAAACCATAGATTTTTAAGATTAAACAGCGGCAGGTTCTCCCCAAAATCGGGTAATACATTTTGTAGCAATCGTAAATATTGAGCACCCGTTAGCGTGCCATTGTAGAATATTGGGTCTATCTCTCAGCTTGTTATTGCAAATTGCACACCAAACGTTCATAGCATACCGCATTTGATGCTGAACGTCGACGAAACATTTAGGATTTTCCAGGGCCCAGTAATGGGTGTCATGCCTATTGTATATACCATGAAAAGCATGCCTCATCCGTCCACATTATATCTGCCAAGAATGTTGGCTGTACCTGTTTCTGATTCATAGCGAAGTTGCACCATGCATAGCGTCGTTCGACACCCCCGTCCATTAAAACCTGTTCAGGCGTGGGTCGGTATGGATGAGCACCTGATTCGCTTAGTATTTTTCAAACCTGACTTTTGGAGAGACCACAGTGTCGACTGATCTCTCTTACGCTGCATTTCGGATATGCGAGTGTATATGCTAATACCTCATCCGGTTGAACTTGCCGTCCTACCTTAGCTGGTCTGCCAGATCGAGGTTGACTAGTAATGCAACCTGTCTCCCTCAAACGTTTTACAACAGTTAGGATGGTTTGATGAGAAGGATGCTGGCTGGCAGGGAAACATTTACACCCTTGCTGCTGATCGTGCCTTGCGTCGACATTCACCGTACAGTAAAACCATCTCACAATAGCATCAACATACTAAAGCCCCAAGAAGATGACTCATTTATGGCTGTCTCAGGTGAACAGGCGTGACGTTTCTTACGTATTTGCATACTGCATTCAAAATGTTGGAATTATTTTTAATACTTCCGTTCTTCCCATTTTGAAATAAAAGTAAAAAATTTAAGTACGAAAACGGTTTTTTGTTTCTTTTAATTATGTACACGTACGATGTGCTACGTCACAGCACGAATCAAAAATATTCTAAACCTAAAAAAAAATATTCTATATATATATATTAACCGTTGTATTCTTTATATTCATGCCTACAAAGAATTGTTTCGTACTAAATCGAGGATGCTCTACAACTTTGTAAATCTCTTTTTCTCTCTATCTCGTTCCGTTTTCGAGATAGGAATGCTAACTCCGCTGTTTTCCACCAAGTGGCGCTGTAGTCTGTTTTATTTAGTAGCGCATGGCTGCTTTACTATACTTAGACACCACTTTTATGAATTTAGCAACAGCCGTTCCAAAGTTAAGAGGGTGGCAAAGGACTTTAGTAGACACCTAAATATATATATATATATATATATATATATATATATATATATATATATATATATATATATATATATATATATATATATATATATATATATATATATATATTAGTAAATGGGAATACACGTTACTCTGCATATCAGAGTTGAATTATCTGGTTGGCTTATATCATGTGCAGGATGGCGAATGGTTAAGTGACTGCCAATGAGGGTTTTAGTGAGCTTCACTATATTCCCTAATCAAAATTCTCTGTGTATTTTCTCTATATTCTCTGCGTTAAATGGGTATTCTCCGATGCTTTGTAGAGATGTTAGTATTACTGGACAATTGAAAATACAGCTTGCGGAGTTCCTTGTCAGGACAGTTTCTACATTTTACTTATGTCTTTGATTTGTCTACATTTATCTTCCTGATATAGAAGTGGGCTGTTCTCAATCGAGTAATTGTCTTTTAGATTTCTTTGTTGGAATGGAATCAATATTGCATATTTGTTGATCAACCGTAATGTTTTATTTTTAAAGTCGATATTGCGTAATGGCAAAAGTGTCGTCCAGTGTAACATGGCTTTTGGAGATTTCTGAATTATCTCTTGGGTTCAAATAGATTACCTCAGAGCGTTGAGAAAACCAAACCAGATATGATTATGTATGTGGACTATAAGTTGATAAATTTATACTCTTTGACATTAAATGTCCAAGATTTTGCAATAATGATTGTGAAACACCTAGGCGGAATGATGTATTTGAGACAATAAATTTACTAAAATCATGCTTAGAAATTGAAAACCTTTGTTTACATATGGAAATTTTTTTAATTTGGAAAAACAAATTTCTCCCTGTGCACAAAGGAATACCAAACAGTGCCCGGATGTACAACAAACTCTTTATCGTGAGATAAAACGAAAAAGTAAGATATAAGAGCAAAAAATGAATTAAATTACAAAAGGGATAAATTTTTTAAAAAATTCAAAAATTTGTTTTTTCACTAGGTACGCAAATATCGGCGGTCATCTGTTATTCAAGTGCTCACGAAGCTCGTTCCTTTCTTGTGAAACAAATGGGCAATCGAAAAGAATGTGAGAAGGGTACTAGCACTCAAACGAGACATAATGACAGGGAAATATTCATTATTTTGTGTGATTTCTAATATAAGGTGACAAAAATGTTACAATATGTTATAAAGTCTAGATTATTTGAGAAAGTGAGTTGTACAAAACGGTGAATAAACTGAATTAATTGTGAGAAAAAAAATTTACTCAAATATGCACTTGAACAATTTAAGCATTTAAAAACTTGCGGAACATAAAATTATTCCCTTTTTGTAAATTTGTGTATATACTTCTTTATCAAACAAATTTTATGCTTTTTTTGGAATAAAAACAATTTTTCTTATAACGAATTAAAGTTTTCTTTGGAGTTTAGATATCATGCATATCTCGAAAAACAAATAATCTACCGTCAGATAACCAGGAAAATGAATTAAATTGAAGTGTGAAATCATTATATTACACATATAAAAATTCTGACTTAAATGAAATCCTGTAAATATGTGCAAATATGTTACAGCTATTCTTATAATAAATTTAGATTCTACATGTTGGCTAAACTTTTGAAATTTATGCTTCACACAAAAATCATAATAATTTATTGATTAATTAAATAAAATTATTGATTTATTAATTAGAGATTGATAAATATATAAAGATGATAAATATTCTGAAATTCATTAGACAATATTTCAGGATTTCTTTAAATGTTAGTGATATAATGCAACGAACAAGACTGGACAATTAGTCGATCAAAATTTTGTATTTTGTGAATATAAAAGTTAAATGAATATAATTGCACTTATTTAGCATTATTCATGCATTATCATAAAGATGCTGCTAAAATGTTTCCAAAATTATTTCCACTTTTTTTGTCAATAACTAAAAATACAATTCATTATTATAAATTAAATATATTTTAACTATAAAATATGAAGGAATAAAATGAAAAATAAAGAATTTTCAAGATTTAAAATTATTTTTGATAAAATTCTAAGATTGGAGCACAGTTTACATTATATATAAATTAAACTTCGTTCCAAATTTTGATAGGCCTTTTCTTTTCTTGGCAATATCTATTTGGAGAAGTAGGTACCACTTTGAAATCATAGTTCGTGCATGAATGTTCCTTTCTCTTTGTGTTTGTATTTCTTTATACTTTCACTTTCGGAGTAAAGATGGCGCACTCAGCAGGTGCTCGGCTCTATAAAATGCTATCATCTTCATCCTGTGTAACACTGAATAGCATTAAATCCAAAGGGAAACCAATCATTAGAAAAATAAAATTGCATGAAATGAACTGACATTTTATTCCATTAATATATGTATCTGATTATTATAGAGTTTTAGTGCTCTCATTTGGCTGCCATATAATAAAGTGCGATTATTTGTAATTGTCTGGGTCATCTCATTTTGTTCAATGATTATGATTTTTCATTTTGTTGCTTTTTAATTAAAAATTTAAGATTTAAATGATACAGTAACTGTACTTAAATTCAAATTAATTAATTTTAAATTTTATTAAAAAATCATATATATTTACGAAATTTATGTATTGAAAAGAAAAGGCTGAAATTTAGTACATGATTGATATGTATCGATGGATAAAAATTGGAATTAGTTACTTCAGTTAAAAATATACTTTCCTTACTTTTATACGGTCTTCAAACTACCCGTTTTCAAAAATAAATCTTACTTATATAAATCAAATTGTATGTTCAAGATATATTTGTTACGAACCAACCTTTCTGAATTTTTAGATCTAACGCTTGCTCAAGATTCTGTGGTGAACAATGTATTAATTAATTTCAAGATGAAACATTTAATGTTTCAGGTAATCAAAATGGAAATCGCAAATTCTAAGTAATTCTAATGTAAACAGTGCTGCTAATATTTGTTTGTAGTTCTTTTATTGTTGAAGACGTCTGTACAAAAATTAATAATATATTCTACATTCCTCATCTTGCAAATAATAACCACATAAATCCCAAGTGTTTATGCTTTAGAGTGGATTTGTATCTAAATGGTTAATGAATCTTTTATTGTTTTGAACATTATTGAACAAATCATTCACCTTGAATTGAAAAACTCTTTAATTTTTAAATACCTCCAAGAATCTTAGATTATACAAAACACATTAATTTAATGTTTGTCTGCTTTTCGTTATTAAGGGAATAAGATTATAATCACTTCAAAAAAGGATTTTAAGTGATTATTAAGATAAAAAATGCAAATTTTTAGAGAGGCATTTCCTTCGTGACAGTGAATTCAAAAATGAGATGATTAAAAGGTTCCAGAAAACCACCAATACTCAGTCTATCTGCAATATATATTCGTTTCACAGTATATTTTTAAATCCTTTCGTTTAAATGCAAAGAGTTTTGAGTACAAATTTCAAATCAGTAACAGGCATTTTGTAAGTTTTTTTTTACACCTTGAGGAAGCAGTTTTTCGCCAAACTCATACATATTTAAAGTGGATTGAGTTGTTTTGAAAAAGTTGTTATAAAACCTATTTTGCAGTCGGAGAGAAGCTCGAAGAATTTCTGTTAAATATTCACTGCCTGAAATGGCATTTAGAGTAGGAATCTGAAAAGAACTCTGGGAGCAAATTGCATTTAGCTATGGAATACAATAGAAATCAATTTGTTTGAAATAGCAGACAGTAAATTTCGTAAGAGGCTACTGGAAAAATTGCACTTTATCATCGCTGGCACAAATTTATTTTATCTGTACAGGAAATAACTATTTTTGTTATTCATTTCCTTCTTCACTAAAAAATATTATAAAGTATTAAACGTATTAAATATTTGATTTTGTTTATGAAATAAGATTCTTTGCATTGCATAATTATGTTTTCACTCTTAGAAACAACGGATATTCTTACATTTTATTTCTTATACAGGTAAAATTTTTTTATTTGTAATATGTTATAGTTTTTTTTATAGTAGTATTAAAATATTCTTAAACATGAAATTTTTGTAATTTATTAACTTAATATATTTAAAGTTGTATAACATTATAACAAAATTCAAAATTATTGTAATCTACTATTTACTAAAACACATGCAAGAAAATATAATTTTTTTTTGGTATTTTGACAGACAGGGAGGCAATAATCTGTAAAATGTTTCATAGTAAATCTTTAAATGTTTATTATTTTCGTGATTTATTTTTAAAAAATATTATTTGTTATGAAGCAGTCATTACAAAGTTATTATGAACCTTAATGATTCAGAAACACTTTACAATATTTTAAGACCGAATATTTATGATAATTAAGAATCATTTTCTATCTGATCATTTTTACAGCTACGGAATATAAATGTTTAATACCATGAAAGTATAAAAATCTTGCTCAATTTAAATTTTAAGTTTCAAAAGTTTAAAAATATACTGAAAAACTAGCAGAGAGCATAATTTTAACAAAGTTAAATGAATAATTACCTCCCTTACTAAAGTCAAAGTGAAATATACATTATTTTAATCTTATGGGGAAAAAAAACTGAAGAAAAAGTTTTACACATAAAATTAAAAAGTATTACAAATACAAGAATAGTGATTTCATGGAAGCTTTCATCTTATGCTTCAGTAGTTAAATTCAAAAGTTCAAGGTATGAGGATAGAATATGACTTGAAATTGTCAAGACAATGGTATTTTCCAGAAAATATAGCTTGGTATATTATGTGGGGATTTAAATTTAGATAAACGCAAGAATTATATTATGGAATTTATCTAGAGTAATTTCTAAAGAAATATTTTAATACATATTACTAAATAGTTATTTTAAACCATCTTTTCATATTATTAAGAAGTTCCAATGAATTTAAGTCTTTGTGTAATTTACAGAGGGTTTTAGAACGATGTCCATAACGAATTTTAAAAAAAGTAAATGTTTTAGAATTAAAAGTTTTGGCAACAGCTTAATATTTGAAATGAGAAATATCGTCTGCTACTTTTAAATTTATTTTTCTTTCAAAATGTCACATATAAACATGCTGTGAACTGAAGGATATGTTTTTGAGCTTTCCAAACATAAGTGTTTTTATTCCAGAATTCAAAAACGCTGTGAAATGCTTGGTGTAAAAATTTCTAAGTGCAAAATAAGCAATATTATTAATCAGACAGGTAAAAACTGTATATCATTATTTCTACATAGAAAGAAGATTCTAGATGAATATCCTTAAATGTTTTTTAAAAGGTATTCACTGTTTCAAATGTTTCTAAAGTGAAATCGCTGGTAACAAGAAAAAATCCGTCAACGCAGAAATCAATTGCAAAGTCTTTAGATACATCTATAGCAACAATAAACAAAGTAATAAACGAGTATTTACAACTTAAAAATGCTAAAAAACATAATGTTCACCAGCTTTTGCCGAAACATATGGCTCAAGGCAAAACAATTTGTAGAATCCTGTATGAAAACACTTAGCAGGAGATAAATGGAAAACCATTGTGACCCTTGATGAAGCATGGGTTTACTTAAATGGCTGTAACAAAAAAAGGTTTTTTTACTATAGAAAATGAAGAGAAAAAATCTACAAACCCTTTTCCGTCAATGTAAAGAAAGTTTCAGTAAGGGGTTTATGATTGAAGCAGGTTTCTCCTACAATGGGAAATTAAAAATAAGAAGAGTGGAAAGAAATGTTAAAATTAACTCATCGTATTATCAGAAGAAGGTTTTACGCCCAATATTTACAGAAGAAATTCCACTTCTTTATCCCAATGACTTTTAAAGCGAGAAACTTCATCAAGACAAAGCTATAAGTCATATTTCGAAACCTACCACTGAATTCCTTGAAAAAATGATGACTAATACAGGTATTGCATGTATACATTTTAAACATATCTCTGCGAAGTCTCCTGACGTTTGATCTGAGGACTATTGTGCCTTTGGTTTGTTAAAAAAGGCTCTTTCTAAACGCAAACCCTCCACGATAGATGGACTCTGGAAAGTAATGGAAGGGGAATGGAAAGCCACTGGAAATATTGCGAAAAGCTCTTCTATCATTGAAATCACGATGCAAACTTATAGTCCAGAAAAAAAGGCTATCAGATCGAACATTAAAAAGATAATCTTTTTATTTTAAACATAAACTAAACGGCCGCGAAATCGTTCTAAAATGTGTTAATAACCTCTGTATTTTGATTTTTATTCCGTGCTCGACTCATTATACAAATATTCGATACATTATTTCCATGATCGCTATCAAGCCATTATATTCATGTTTTTGAGAAATCCTCTAGTATTCTTCAGCAATCTACTTAAGAATTTTTGAGTTGATGAATTTTACAGCTTCTGTAATAAAAGATGTGTATACAAGGAATATATATAGAAATCTATTTAAATAATCTGATTTTATGTTTTAAATAAGAATTTATATAATTTAATATTGATTCAGTATATAATTGAGATTCATCATTACATTTCACACAGAAATTTACAAAAATATAGAACTTAACTATAATTTTCATGAGATACTAATTTATGTATAAACCAAACACAATAACTTTTCTCCTAATTAATTTTTTCTAAAATCAAAGGTTTTATCATTTGTCTCTAAAACAATTTAAAATATTATATTTATTTTTCTATATAAGTATGATATAAGGAAATTAAATAAATACCAATTTACAATTAAATATAAATTTTGTTTGAAATATTGTTGACATTTTCTAATTAAAACAAATATTTGAAAAGCAATATATTTTTAAATATCAGGTATTTTTATTTATGAAACTAATTTAATGTTTATAAACATTAAAATTGAATTTATGTGTGATATTAATTTTAAGCTTCAATTTTGCTTATAAAAAATAATGTTTTAAAATAATTTTAGGATGTTATAATTGAATGCACACATAAAACATTTTTCTGAACAAAACATTTCATATTTCACGCATTATATATATTTTGATGCATGTAAATGTATATTAATAGATGATACTTTTTAAATTTTAATATAATAAATTTGTTCCTAATAAGAAAGTTTCAAATGCATATTGAATTAAAATTAAATAGTATATATATATATATATATATTTCTTATTCCAGTTCAAAACACATTTTATTGACGTTTGTCAAATACTTTAGCGTAAACTTCGTTAACGTAAGCACTTCAACCATGTGAAATAATCCCATCGCAGCGCTGAGAGCGCCATCTGTAAACAAAATAGATACTTACATGATGATTTGTATCGAATGCTTAAACACGTCTTTTTGATTCTGTCGATAAAAAACGATCATTTGATTCTTTTATAAACCATTTTAAATAGCACTTTTCTTTCCAAGCTTTATTTATATACATTAAGAATCATGTGAAAGTTTCACAAATAACATTTCTTTCTGCAAGCAAATGTATTTATTGATAAAATACACAGAAATATATTTTTTTAAGACTAAAAATATTAGAAATTATGTTAAAATTGTTAGTTGCTTCTTGGCAGCCAGAATAATTTGTCGAAAATATATAACAAAGAATCTCCTTTTATGAACTATTCAAATACTGTATAACTAAATTTTCAGCAAAACTTTAGTGTATTTGACAAAAAAATTTATTTTATACAAAATATACTTGGATCACTCAGAAATATTCAGTATAATTAAGTTTTTTGAAGTCATATTTACGAAATTTAAAAAGTGGTCAAAGTAGTCTACTAGGGGAATAAGGAAATTCTCTAGGCACGTTTCTTAAAGATTAATTACATAAATTGAGATATAGATTTCTTGTAATCAATGAAAAAATTCATTTATATCTTTTATTTATTTTCTTTCGAAGGAAAGTGATATTCACATATATTCTACTTTAGATTAAAAAAAAAAAAAAAAAAGCGAGCACAAGTCATACATAACTTGATGAGGTGTATAGTGTGGGTATTCTATTATCTTGATGTGTTTTGTGCCAGAGATCCACCTGTCAATTTCACTGAAATGATAGATGCATTGTCAAAGTGAAATAGATGTCTTTTCATGGTCACTTCTTACAGAATTTCCTGAAGATTTTTTGTTATCTGTGATTGTTTATTGTCATTTCAATGTTATGCAGTTCTATCTTTTGAAGAAAATGACTAACATTACTTTTTTACATTTTGGTGCGGAGTCATATTTAATTACGTGGTATATTTTCTTGACTTGATCGAATGTTAAAACTGATATTTATGTACATTCTACAACCACAGTGACTAAAACTAATGTTGTGGCTACTATCTTTTTATGCAAGTTAAAGGTTTTTTTATGATTTTTGTAAGTTTTTCCTTTTGGTAATATACTAAATTATAGGAAACCTTGCGGAAAACTATTTTATGCGTATTCAATTTATCAAAAATAATTTTATACATATCAGTAGAAACAGTGACCTATCATTTGGTAGCCACAATTTTTTTCAACGATGAACTTTTTCTGAAAGGTAAACACGTTATCCAGGATTACAAATGATAATGCCACTTCTTTTGTCCGAAAAAATATATCCCGAAAAAATGTTACTTATATATGTATCATATATATATATCATATATATATATCATATATATATATGTATCATAAGATTTCAGTAGATAAGATATAGCTTCAGTTCCCCATATACTAATTACACAGTTGTTGAACAAATTGATCTCTTGATTTAATACCATTTAATAGCATTATAGAGAATATATATTTTTCTCCTTTCAGAAATTTATTCTACACTAATCTTCAAGAGTCATCTACTGGCATAAATCACTCATAATGTGAAATTTAACTACTACATATTTTGTTTCCATTTTTTGTATTGATTCTAATATGATAGTGATCAAAAACCATTATCTTAAGAGCTATTTTTTAACGTTTGTATATAGAAACTTGATTATAGATGTAAATTTTACATCGTTTACGCGTTGTACTTTAAAAATTACAATAACCATAATTAGCATTCTGTGTTAAATTCCAATCGAAATTATTTTCATTTTGAGAAATAATTATTTTTGAATTGCTGAAATTTCACAAATAAAATGACGTAATAAACTATTAAAAGTTTTTCTTTTAAATCACACCAATGACAAACAATTGATTTCTCATTCTCAGATTAAAATAATATTGTTTATTAATTTCTTAACTTTCAAGATATTAAAATATAATATTTTTTTTACAGTAAAACACACTTTCTTTTAGTAAAAAATTTCAGTTAATTATGTTTTATAGAAAGGTATTTTTTTATTTAGTTTTTGGTTAATAATTTGTGAATTAGATTTTGTGATTTAGATTATATAGTGAAAAAACCATTATCTTAAGAGCTATTTTTTAACGTTTGTATATAGAAACTTGATTATAGATGTAAATTTTACATCGTTTACGCGTTGTACTTTAAAAATTACAATAACCATAATTAGCATTCTATGTTAAATTCCTATCGAAATTATTTTCATTTTGAGAACTAATGTTTTTTGAATTGCTGCAATTTCACAAATAAAATGACGTAATAAACTATTAAAAGTTTTTCTTTTAAATCACACCAATGACAAACAATTGATTTCTCATTCTCAGATTAAAATATTATTTATTAATTTCTTAACTTTCAAGATATTAAAATATAATATTTTTTTACAGTAAAACACACTTTCTTATAGTAAAAAATTTCAGTTAATTATGTTTTATAGAAAGATATTTTTTTTATTTAGTTTTTGGTTAATAATTTGTGAATTAGATTGTGATTTAGATTACAGCTATAAATTTCTTTATATAATATACATCTATATTGGAAAGAAATCTCTCTCAAACGGAATTAATACAAAGTGATAATTTTTTTTCTGGAAAGTTTAATAAAAAACTATTTTTAAAATTTTATATGAGGAATTTAAATGTGATAACAAACTTTCAATTCTGATTAGTTACTGAAGTACATTACATAAATTTTGAAAGAGTATTATACTCTTTATATTTCAATAAAAAAGTCGATAAATAAAGAAGAATATGAAACAAGCTATTATGTTTTAGTAGAAATAAATGGGAGTTCTTTTGTAGTATATGTCAGAAAAATAACTTGATGAGAGTGGATAATTTAGTGTCAACTTACTTGTTTCTTGGGATAGAGCTTTATGGCTAATAAAGTGACATTTACTAGTTCTTAAGGAAAAAACTAGGAAACATTATTGGATATTATTTTTGGTATAAAATTAAGAAGAAGAATATAGAGCAAAATATGGGATTAATATAGAACATTATTCTGTTCCGAAATATTCTTTATCTTTTTTAATCCAAATATCTTAAATTAAAATTTAAATGGGATGTTGAATATTAATTTGGAATTCATAAATCAATGTCTATAGTGAAAATAAAAAATAAAGTCATTTTCTTTCTTTTTTTAAACTCTTATCTATTAATCAGTCAAAATAGCAATGATCGTCGTAGGTGTTGGTCAAAAACTATTTGGTGTAAGAATAATTTTATTTGTTTTGAAAGGAATAAAATTATGCTCATAAAATGATGAAGTTTGAAATAAAAATATTATTGTTTTTTTTAAATCATACATCTTCCTTAATTTAAATTTATTAAATGATTGAAATAAAGCTATCAGTATTATAATTTTAATTCTTTTTTACCAAACTGTATTGTGAATTTACTTACATTAATTACTTTAAATAATCAACTTCTGTTATCATTCAACTTTTTCTTTACATAATAATTAATTAATTATAGTTATTATTAATTGATCATACCATGTAGCAAAAAATATTTATTATTGTTTAGTACATATGTGAATATATAAGTTTATATTTTCATTCATTAACGTTAAACAGTTTAATTGATCAAAAATAATCTAATAAGTCAATCAAAATAATAATCATCATATAATTTAAGGTCTTTTATCATAATTTACATAAATTCGATGAAATTAAAGTTACAAAAACATATAATCTCTAAAATTGTAACATTTTCGAATACAATAATTCCGAGAAAATAAATAAAGCAATATTTATTAAAGCAAAAAATTTTTAATCTGTAAATACAAGATAGTTTTTTATCCACTACAGCCATGGGTATGAATTTATCATATACAAATTGATTTTATCCAATAAAATAAGTCCTTCTGCGGAAGCTCATCACTCAGTGGAAATTAAATTATTTTTAACAGTAAATTATTGCATTAGGAGTTTGATACTTCAAATCAGAAATAGAAGAAAAAGAAATTTAAAAAAGAAATGATTTTGAATTAAATTTTACGTTAATTAAAAAATATATATATCCAAGCAAAAAAAAGGGGAATATGTAAAAAATTGTTGTTTTCAGGCATGTATACAGAAAGAAAGAAGAAAAAATAGTCACAAAATCGACCAGAAAAAGCAGATTAAATATGAAGAAGCTAATTATATTTGAAATGAGGGATAGATAATTTTTGTGTCGTCTATAAGTTTATAACTTTTAAGCTTTATGAAACAATATCAGTCTCTTAATTTTGATTTCTTAAAATTTCTGAAAATGTACTCAAAAGTTTTCAGTAAAAATGTTCCTTTTAATAATCAAAAGTAAACAAAAATATCATAAAATAATAAAAACAAACTTAAGAATTGTAAAAAAAAATTAACACGAAAAGTGAATGTAGGAAAATAGTTTTAGAAATAATTATGAAACTAGATGATGTATTTTAAAGGAAAAATTTGCTACAACTAGTTACGATTTGCATCGAAAGTGTTGCCATTATGGAATTAAAATATTTTAGAAAACGTACGAAAATATGAAATATTTCAAGATATGTTAAGATGCAACAAAATTTGAGATTATTATAAAATGAACACCAAGCAATAATATTTTAATTAAAATTAGTTAACATTGTACTGATATTCAGGGTAACGACGTTTATCATTTAGGGTTATGTAGCCCTTTACAATTATGGTTATACATAAATAGAAGCTTAAATATACTATTTTATAGATTATTTAAAGTAATATTTTGCTCAAAAAATGAAAAGAAAATACAGAGAATTCAAAAATTTAAGGCTTTTAAAATGCATTTTTATCCAGTGATAAAACAGATTGCGATTTCTGTGATTAAAGATAAAGTAAACATTTTCCAGTAACAAATTATGTCATTTTCTCTACAAATACCAAATGATAAAATTGAAAAATATGAAAAGAGTATTTTTGAAATACTCCATCTTCTGGTCTTCCAAGCATGGTATGTGGCATGATAGTCTGAACACATAGAAAATTACCTCATTCATGCATCACAATTTTAAAGTTAATTATTGCTATTTCAACTTTTGCTGTTCATCATCAGCAATTTCAACAGCACATTCAAGCTATGTCAAAAGTGAGGAAAGTGTTCCAGTTTACAATAGCTAGATTTTATTTGGGATTATTTATGTGAGATAGTGCATATTTTCAGTTTATATTTTATAAAGCGAAACAAAATTTGTTAAAATATGTTTCCATGAATAAACAGAAAATGAGTGTTGTTTACTTAGATTACAGATTACCATTCACAGAAATCGATCCTCATATTGTATATAACTCAGAAACTGGTCGTGTTAATATGGAACTGGTAGATTTTATACTAAATATCTAATAATTCATGAGTCGAAACCTTTTATACGTCATATAAGTCTTATCTATCGTATTTCCTATCAGAAGGAATTTTCATTGATAGTTGGCTGTGCTTTCTTGTATCAGGTGGAAGAGCCATAAATTTTCATAGCATCCTTTCTGGCAGACGAATAGGTAGAATGAAGAAAAGTAAAGGGAACTTCCTATTTTTCAGCAATGCTGGATTCAAAGGCAGGAAATTCTACTCTGAATAGTGTGAGTTTGGAAATAGGCTACCTTGAACTATGGGAATTATGGATGCAAAAAGAAAAAAAACATAACTGATCAATGGAAGTGATTGCAAATATTTCGTAACACCACTACGTATAAAAGAAGGCACCTAGTGTAGTGTGTTCTGTAACAGATGCAAAATTGTTGCAACAGTTTAATCTTGATATTCAAAGTCTATATGCACCATTCATAGTTTGTTATAAAGTAGCAAAGCATCTTAAAATTGTCACTTCCTTCTATTATCTTTGTCTCTAATCTACATAAATTCATGTTACAATGAATGACATAAAATTTTATTTTCAGATGAATCATGCCTTACGTTGAAGAGATCATTATGAGTATCAGTCAGAGATTAAATGTCTTGATGAAATAAGAGGTTGTCCCATGACACAACTCAGCCGATACACTGCCTTTAGTTGGCATTAGTCTGAAATCTTGTACGTGTTTCTGGTATGTTGGCTACTCTATTATATCTCTCTCTAAAGAGTTTAATTTTGACCTTCTTTATTTTCAGATCTTGTCCTTCACCCCATTTCAACTGGATAACGCACATTAACATATTGGACTTAAAATGCAATGCTTATTTTTAACTAATCAATTGTAATATTTTAAAGGACATTTTTCTCCAGACATTATCACCAAGCAAATCTGTCTAAACGTTGGCCTTAGAATACCAAAATCAGAAAACCGTCCGTTCGTGAAAATAAGATAAATTTTTATAAAGGATGCAGAGAGCATGAATTGTCCTTTTATGTACCTTTCAAATCCTATAAAGCTTTTTCATGATTGTCACGAAGTATATCAAGGCTTCTGCCAGAGAGAGTTGACCTTATATATTTTTTATTTAGTATCCACTTACATTGTTGCAAGTAAACACTGCTATAAATTTAGGTTTGCTATTTATAATCTTTCCAGTTTTTTAATTTAAATAAATGGTAGCGTAATGAAGTTTAATAGAAGGGAGGAAGTCTTCGACTGAGTCTCAAAACTTTTCAAAATGTAACTGGTTCAACTGTTTCAACAATTTTATCATATATTTAGAAAATTTAATTTTCACTGACTCACACACTTCAGAAAATAAAACATGTAAAAATAGATTCATGTATATTCTCTTCTAATTATTAATAAAAGTTATTATGTAACTCAAACAATAAAAAAATTTTCTTACATGTAAATTTCAAAACATATAATCAAATTAAAATGAATTATTTAGAAAAAGTTTAAATGCTTTTAATAGCTCAAAATGTTCTCTCCAAGTTTATTTATGTTATATTTAGGCATATTTTTGACTGAAAAATTTAAATAGATAGGTTTTCCCAATCATGAGATTAAGTATTTTCTTTTTCATTTTTGAAAGAAAAGCATTTTCCTCTAAATTCATGCATATTTAAAATGGATCAAGTTTTCGAAAATGTTTGAATAAACTTATTTTGCAGCATCGAGTAAGATCGAGGGCATGCTATGAATAGTTAATTCTAAATCAGCTTTTACTGCAAGAGCATATTGAAATATATTATATCAAAAATAAAATTGAATATAATTTTTCTACATGATGTTTCTGAAATAGTTTCACTAAAATTTCATTTTCCTACATAATCATACTCTTGTATAAGTTTTAAATTTAATTCTTATTAGTCATGAAATATTAATGATTAATATTATTACTGATGGCATCTTTCAACTCAGATGCAGTTTGCCGATGAAACTGATACACTTTGGATTTCAGATATCTTGGCAGTTAGAAATCCATTGGTGTCAGATCAGGAGACATTAGTGGGCATGGAAACGGTAAATGAAGGGAGATAACTCTGGCACCAAACTGTTGACTAAAGAGACGTTAGATTCAAGATCTTGCATGTGGAGGAGTATCATTTTTCACCCACACAACTTTTGATAGAGCATTTTGTTATAGCAATGCTGGGATCGTGTAACCAATTTACATGTCTAGATTAGTGAGCAGCTGTTACTGTACACGTTTGCAGATCACCTGTAGTAACATCTTCAAAAAGTAAGGGATGCACAATGAAGAACATATTCGTTATACCAAACCAAACAGTCATTTTTTCCTAGAGTAGTGGACGTGCAATCACATCATGTGGATTATTCCCTGCCCCATGCACACAGTTTTTCGAATTCACGTTATCAGTTAAAGAGAAATGAGTCTTATCTGTCCAAAGAATGCGTAAAAGCCAGTTGATATCTTCATCGTACCAGATAATTGATTCGCTAAATATAGCCATAATTGAAAGTCTCCCTCATCCAACATCAATACACGATGGAATTGATACAGAAACATGTTTAAAACAGAACGCAGAATTTTGCAAACTGTTGAATTTGGCAGATTCAGAACACGTGAAATATCGAGTGCAATTATAGGATAAACTATATTTATCATCTGATGAGTTTTTGCAACAACTTTCACAGGAATGGAAGGTTATCCAAATCGAAATCGATCGCATGTGCAACCAGTTTCTTCAAATTTATGAATCGAGTCTCGTACAGCTTTGACAGTGCATGGGCCTCAACGTAATCTATGATTTTTGCTGTAAACATGCAATGATTTTGTGGCATTTTGCTCTTTCCGGCCTTGTTCTACATTGCAGAAAGCAACATACGTAGCTTGCATTTCACTGTGACTTTTCTTTTCCCTATTAGATGACGTCAGTAATGATTGTGCTTTACGTAAAGCCCAAAATTGGCGCTTATTTGTTTCATTTTGTTGAGGACAAACCAGAATGGGGTCTCAGCTGAAGAAAAGGTGTGACATTATTTAAAAAAATATTCATGCTCCGGTGCACAGTAAAGGTCTTTTTATTTTTTCCTTGCCTTTCTCGTGAAATCCTTGTGCTACAGGTACCATTTTAACATTATTTAGAGTTTTTCAGTATGGAGATAGCATTCCAATATATATATATATATAAAAAAATAAAAAAAAAAAAAAAAAAAAAAAAACTGGGTGATGCCATTGAAAACTTCGATATTTTTGCCCTTTAACCGTAACTGTTTGAGTGACACTGTTGTTTTCCATATCATTCTTGTGTGCACACCTCAGAATACTTTATGCCAAAATTTCATTCAATTTCTGTGAATGGTTTGATAGTTAAGAACCCAAATGTCAGGATAGTTTTTATAATCATCTTGTAGGTGAACTCTTTTATTGATTTCTTTTCAGAATCCACGGGAACCACAGAAGGACGTTGGAGTGCTAAAAGAGTCACATGTCTGACAATAGAAATTATATAATAAATAAAAATGGAACTCAAATTCAAAAGTCTTTATATTCATTGAATTTCAATATATGAATTTTAAATGTATTCAAAAAATTACATTCAAAAAATTACATTCACGGTTTTCTTCGAAAATGTTTTGAAAAACTATTCGTTGTTTTATTTGTACATGAATATTTTAGAATAATAGATCTTCAAGATTCTCAAAATCTTGATTTGAATTACTTAACTTTGAAATGACATTTCTATTTATTTCTATATTGTCAGCTATATTTCACTATTTTAATCGGAATTAAAATTTCTGATACTTCGCATTGTTTCAAATTTTCATTTGTTCTTTTATTTGCAAACCATGATATTTGAACTATGAGCCAAAAGAAGGCTGAACAAGTATGCTTTATAAATGAAAAAGGGAATCATTAAATATCTGCAAAAATGAAATTCTTGAACCTAAATACTTTTTTGGGTATTTAATTATTTATTTTTTGGGTATTTAATTATTTATTTTTTGGGTATTAAGTGAGTAAAACATGGTCAATGTTATGGCTTTCTTTTATTTTGTCTTGCTTATAATATAATTGGAATTCTTTACATTGATCGTTAATGTATTGTATTTCTTCATTATATATGTATACATGCTAACTATGTTTAGTGTGTGTGTACATCAAAATTATATTATTATATATAGTGCCACATATATATGAGCTACAAAAAATTGAATGATGAGCATTCATTGGATGCATAAATGTATTTTTGAGGCAAACTATAAAAGAACGCTTTCACAAGCACTGTTCCCAATTTATATTTGCTTTAAATGTGACAGTCAAAAGAGAGTTAAACCATTTAAATACCATAATTAATATTTTGCTTTAGTTTTTTTTATAATAATTATATTTTTTAGCATAGTAATGGTCTTAATAGATACGAAAGTTTTAATTAAGATCCTTATTAAATAATTAATATTTTGTTTCTTCATCCTTGATATTTTTTATGAATTGATACGAATTTTGAACTATAATTAATGATGTAATCTAAAACCTATGAATATTAAACTTTTCGTGAAAAGTTGTTTTTTATATTAAATGATAAAAAAAATTTCAAGAAATTTGTTATCACTTTATGTCTTTTTGAAGATTATATCACTCATTATAATGTGTGTCCTTTTTTAAAGATATTACTTGAAGATTATTAAGTTCAATTTTAAGCCGAAGGGCTATTAAGGTTATCATGTTAATCTTATCTGTCATAGTTATATGAAGAATTTTTATTGAAAAATAAGATTATTTACTTTAAAAAATATGCCCTTAAAAGCTTGATTAATTTTTGTAATTTTTGACAACTATCCATTTAGCTTAGATCAGTTGTCTATTACATATTTCTTTTTAATTAAAACTTATTTGTTATTCTTAATTGGCTACTTTAAATTCATAATCTAATTCTTTTTCCATAAATGAATTTGTTTAATGATATTTTGAGCTTAATATTTTAAAATTATCTTTACGAATTCCTAAATTATTAATGTTTTTGTTATATCAGTGCATATATCTGTAAATGTTTGTGCATATATCAGTAAATGAAAATAATTTTCATATTTTATTATAAAACAAAAATTAAAAGTTTCTTCGAAACTAAAATTAATTATTGTAAAAGAGAAATGCTACTATTACCTTACGTTGATGTAGAGATAGTAGCAGATTAATTATTCAAATTAAATTAAAAATGATGTATGTTTTAATTTAAATTTTAAAAATAATTTGTTGAAAATAAAATTTAAAAAAGTTTTTCATTTGGATTTAACATGTTCTTCATTAAAATTTAAATTTTTCTTGGTCTGATAATAGAGTTTTGATTCAAAACGAATTCCTAGAAACGAAATTAAAATGCATTTGTTTTGGTTATAAATTATAGCACATATCATGAAATATTTTCAAAAAATCATCAAAAGTGTCATGAATCTCAGCTGTTATAAGCAGATAGATCTAAGAAAAAGATAAAAGATCTATAATTAGACCATTGTCATCGTCTGTTCATAGAGGCTTTTGATTCAAAACGAATTCTTAGAAACAAAGTTAAAATTCATTTGTTTTGGTTACCAATTATAAGACAAATCGTGAAATACTTTCAAGCGATCATCAAAATTGTCAAAAAAAATTTTCAATAATTTCTAATTATTGTTATTCAAATAGAAATTACTAAGCAGATAATTTTTTTTATAAATCAACAATCAGTCAGTAATCAAACGAATTTGGTGAAATTTGTCATCGGGCAATGAATATAAGTACACACTGCTTCTGTTGCCGGAATCAAATTTTGCATTTGTTTCCGTTGAGATGATATTTTGAAGATAATGCAAGACATAAGAAAATTTGAGAGAAAATTCTTACAAATTTCTTTTGTTTCGCCAGAAAAGCTGTTTACTAGTAAAAGTTTTATTTCGAGAGATACACATGAAATTGCAAATCATGATAATCAAGAATTTTACACAAATATTATTTTCTCACAAAATGTTTTTACATGAGGAATAATAATTTTTAAGTCATTGAGAACAGATTGTCATCAAACGAAATGAAACTCTATTGAATACACGAATTTTTTGCTTTAACGAATAATATATTCTTGGAAAAATATGCAGGCATTACCTATTAATTTAAAACGAACTTTTTTGTTCGGGGTAAATTTAATTTTTTTATTCCAAGTATAAAATAATTGATTTGAGTTTATGCGAACTACATTTTTTATGAATTGAATATTGAAGCTTCTGCGAGGTATAATAAGAGGAAGCAGGGAATTTACGCTTTATATGTTTTGTGTACTGAATATTAAAACTAAGGGTATCAATTAAGTTTTCAGAATTTAAATAATAACATTTCGCTTATAATGAATGAGCTTAGTTGCTGTTGCATGAGCTTACTTCCCTGTACTTAGTTCAAAACAGGACTCTACTGCATTTAATTCATACAGCACTCTACTGTGAAAAGTTTTTCTTTATTTTTTCATGGTAATATTTTATATTTTAAGAATGAATTATTTCATTTTAAAAATTATGCTAACTTTTAAAAATATGTCCATAAAACGTATTAAATTTGTCTCATATTCTATTTTAAAAATATGAAAAAAAGCAATTTTAAAGAAATTATTTTTTTTATTTGATTTAATTTTGATAAGAATTATAAATTTAGAAAATGAGTGAGACCCCAAATACGATATAATGGAATTTTATAAATATTATTTTTTCCGAAATAAAATATATTGAAATAATGAGGGCTCATTTTGGTCTAGCTGTAAAATGACTCATGTTGGATTAGAAGGTCACGTATTTGATAATAGGAAGTAATAAATAATTGGAAAGTGAGTGGTTTTTCTTCATTGTACATATATCAAGGTGAGTGCCTAGTTGTTTTCCTGGTTATCTTCTTTGCAATGCATGAATGTGAAAGTGATTTTACGGATAATCTTTTGAATCTTTTTATTGTTATATTATAGTGCAAGTAGTTTACTCAAAAATAAAATATGGCATGTCTAATTTTCGGCTAATTTCCATTTATTTACGAGAAAAAGATTGAAAATATAATAAAATCAATAAAAATTTTCAAAAAATAATGAATTTGATTAATATTAAAAGTTAAAATTTTTTGTTGAAATATCTCTCCTCGAACTTAGATTAGACACAAGTTAAAACGATATCATACGCCAGTTTCTTATGAATAATTTCTTTAAATGTGAGTGACCATCTCTCTAAGGGATTTTGAAAACTTTTTGCAATAATTTGACATACTATTATCTATTAGCTATATTTTAAAAATAATATATTTAATGATTATATTATTTAATATAACATTATTTAATATAGCAAATAATTTAGGTTGATTCTTATGTTGAACTATTAAACGTATATATTCTTTTTTCTTTTATTATTGGTAAATCATATAAAAAGCATTAAATTTAAATCGTATCACATACCTAAGAAATTTAAAAAGATTGCTTGTATGAAAAGTTATGTAACAGAACACGTATGTGCAAATTTTCATTCTATGTGTGTGTGGGTGGAATCTTACTTTGATAATAAGAAAATGATAAAATAGTTTAAATTTTGTGAACTCTAATAATTATCACAAACAGAAGCGATGATTCAAGTTATTAACTAAACGAGGCAATTATAACATCGTTCTTGGATGATAATTAAATTCATTAATTCATATAAAATAAAAAAAATATTTAATGTCACTAAAAGCGATCTTATATTATCCGACGAGAAAAGTAAAAAAAAATGACTAGATGTGTTGTAATTAGAAATATCATTAAAATAAATTATTTAATATATAATTTATTTATTCTCAATGACTATATTTTAAAGCAGTTAATATATTGATTTAGTTCTCAGCAAAAGTCATAAAATATTCTGAGCCCACTTCAAAGCTGCAATCATGCAAAAATGTTATCTAATGTCACATAAGCGATTCTTCCGTTAAATTTTTTAATTATTCATTGCTTTTCTAGTCGAAAAGTCACGAGTCTCTATCTTTAAAAATTAATAATTATCGAAATAATTCAAAACTTTATAATTAAATGACGCAACTTTACTGTAAAGAATGTAAACTAGGAATTTTTATTTCTATATTAAATACATCTTGCTTGTAAAAAGATTTTAATTCAAGAAGTAGATTTTAAATCATATAACTTTAATATTAGAAGATGATTTATCAGAGGAAAAGTTATAATAAAATACTATATTTTTTATTCATTCTTATTATGGTGTCTAAATAAATTTAAGAGATATTTACTTCTAAAGTTTCCAATAACATAAAAATAGTTAATTTAATTTTTAACAAGTGTCTTATGTTTCTAATTAAAAATGAGATCTAAATAATATAATAGCAATAAATTGCATGCAGTACTTATTAAAGTAATAAACATTTACATACAATAACATACGAATGTTAAAACAGAAGCTTATTGATAATTTAATATGATAACGCAAACTTTTTAATCAAGCTGCTGAAAAGTTGTTAATTTTACAACAACTCCAGCTTTTTTGGTTTTCAAGTTGACTTTCTATTGATAGTGAGTTGTTTTCACATTTACCTAGTACATGCGATATACGTGCTCCTTAAATCTTTGGAATCGAAAGTCTTATGGTCTGTCGTTGAACAGTTACCATAGGTGAAATGGTCTGGAGAAATTTACTCCCCCTTTAGATCAATGCTAAAATTAAGGGAGTAGATCATCTGGTGCTGCCATCTATCGGAGGATTTGAAGAGCAAAAGTCGTACTTTTCTCCTTATGATGCTGTGATCAAACGAAAGACACTCCCAATTGACTTGAATTCGCATGGCCAAGGCAAAGCGAGCCTGGCTTTCCAAGTGTCATTAGTAACAACAACAACATTCACGTTTTTGTAAAGGACAAAGAATGAAAATTTCTATGCACCATCCTTGAAGATGAGGATGATGAAACACTAAAAAAAGGATACTATCCTCTTATTCGATAGTAAATGGAATCGAGTTTGAGACCTTTCATTTCAGAGACTCTGTTCCACGATGATCTCTTGTAAACTAATTAAAACTCTAATACGAGAAAGTCAATCTGTATAAAAATTGTACACAATTTATTTAAAAAAGGAAAATACTTGCTAAAAAGCAATGCCAAATTTAATGCAGATGGTGAAAACAAATGACGGTGCAGTGTCATTTGGAAGGCATTTCTTCAAACAATTTAAACATTGAATTCATTGTGTAATAAAGATTCTTCCTTTAATTATTTGATGTATTTTAAATTTAATACTTTTAATTTTATTTCAATATTGAAAATTTGGTATATACTTCTCTATATTTTATGTTTAAAATATAGGACACTTTATTTATAGTTATTAGCCAGATCTAACGCACACACATTGTTTACATATTTAAGACTCTTTTTATAATCAAATATGTCTAATTGGACGACAAATATTCTAGTTAAAAAAAAAAAAAAAAAAAAAAAAAACCTGAATAAATGTCTTCATTTATGCAAACAAGCTGGCTTTTATTCAGTACAAAAACAAATTTCTAATGTTATTTTTGACAGTATTTTAGTGATATTTTGTATTAAAAATTTCAACCATTTTGGATTTTTAGAAATATTTTGCTTTTGAAAAACTGGTTTTACACGACTCTTTAAATTCTTTAATATAATCCAACAGTGCTTTGTAACATAGTTTAATAATATTAAGGTATGTAATATAAATATATAAATCTTTTACGCTATTTAAAGGAATTATAAGTCACTATTCATTAAAAATTAATACGTAGATTTCTTTATTTTAAAATAAAAATTTTATGTAATATTGCGTATTGTAGATATTCCCTCATTATAAAATAACGTGATATATACAGTTAATTATAGAAAATGTTGGTTACCAACCATTGTGGATAATCGTGGATGAAATACTTTGAAAATTTGATATCTGGTTAGAAAATAACATGTTTAACTCAATAACGTGAAATGCTAGTTACTGTTGAAAAAAAATAGCATTGAATGGTGTCGTAAAAATGGCAATATTACTCAACCAAAACTTATTCAAGAATATTCTAATATTCAATTTGAAATATTAGTTAAGTAATAACAGAGTATGTCATCATATAAAAGAAGTAATATTTTAGTTGAGCCATGAAAAAATTGTGCCCTTTATAATATAAGCTTTGAAAATGAACTTAATGGTAATTTAATTATTCAGTTATGAATACTTTTCGTTAAGTTTCTGGAGTGGCAAATATGGTTAAAAATACTATTGATATGATCAATTAATTATTTTTCATGGCCTTATAATGATGATTTTATTTTAGTTTAGGAGTCAAGAATGTGGTTTTGAGTAAGATTTGATAAAGTGAACATTTAGTTAATGATGTATATACTATCCTTAATGAATAAAGTTTTCTGGATGAATCAGTTTGTATCATGGCTGATGATAGCTATATAATTTGGAGGAATGAAATATATATCATTATATACACTTATAGAGGCTTAAAAAATGCATTGACAAGAACGTTCAAAAATATCATAAGAAATTTTATTTAGAAGATAATACGTTACACAAATATCAAATAATTGAAATTGCAACCTTTTGTGAAGTGGAAATGGTGACAAAATCAGTAGTTGGTGAGTCACCATTGTTAGATATAACCTTACTACATGCTTTCCCATTGAATCTAAAGTACTTAGGATGTGTTCTTGGGGTATAGCAAAGAAGTGGTTTCCAAATAAAGTTAAAATTAGTTTCCTGTAATAGATGATAATGCTATTGTGCAAGCAAGGATTACACAATTTTACGATTGGCGATATATCTTGAGAATAAACAGCACAGGAAGAAATTCAGTGCCATGTCTTTTTGGGCATTACTCTATTGGAGTATGGCTGATTCCAACAATGAAAACGTAGTAGGAGCATGGGCTCTATCACGTGATTGTGGGTTGCGAGAATGAAATTCTATACCATTTCAATCCACGATAAGGGTGCTGGACTATTGTGGCGATCCATAACACAATAGTTCAATAAATTATTACTCCGGTGTCTCAGGACTTGAATCCACTCATCGTGCAGACAGAATACGAGTTTATCAATAAAGACAAGGGCATTCCATTCCATTGTCAATATCAGTCATTTTCCAAAACTAGCGCACAATCGCCTGGGAATTTGAGTCAAAGATAAGCGGTGCATTGTAATCCTTGATGACTTTCTATTCAGTCGCAAATAATATCAAATAATGCAAACAAACATTGGATGTTGTGTAATCCACTAATCATGCTGTCTTACAGTTCTTGATGCTGGCTGATTCATCACTATCAGGTGCAGAACATGCCTATCATCACATGCAGCAATGCACAGGGATGAGTCATCAGTTCCATCTTTCTGTCGTTCCTTCTTGCATCCACCAATTACAAATCCCCGTCACAGTTGCTTGGTTACGTCCACCATGTTGACAAGTTTTTCTGAAGAATAATTCAGATTCCCAGAACGCAATTAATCTGCCTCAGTCAAACTCAGAAACTTGCTCGAAAGACACTAGTTGTTTACATGGCTTAAGCGAATTTGTCGGTAGGGCAACAGTTACTTGCGATGTGCAAATTCAATGTTAATTATTTGCACATCTCATGTTAAATTAACGCAAATTTATTGCGTTAAGTTTAAATAATTTGTCTGTTTCTTTCAGGGCGTTGTATTTTAAGTAGTTAACAGTATATTTTAAGTGTATTTTAATTCGTGTTTATGCTTATATTTTTTATTTTAATTTCTATTGATATAGCCCTTTAAATGTACGTAATAATAAATAAAACTAATAATAATCATTAAATGTAGCTATTATTAGTTTCTTTACTTTCTTAAAATGTGTTTATTACATTGAATATATGAATATAAACTTAACTCTTTTGTCTAACCAGTAAACACTGAGTCTCTGTCCTTCAATAACATGATTTGTTTTTAATGTTCAGTAAAATAACATAAAAAAAGAAGTAGTTAAGTAAAAAGTAAAACATTTTTTGACAAAATAATAATTCAAATTGTAACAAAAATAAGATAAGCAAGTTAACTTTTTCAAATGATGAATGATGATTGAACATATGCTATATGAAGAATAAAACTCACCATATATCATATTATGTCAATAATTTTAAATTTGTTCCTATCCGGTGAATTTTGATTGAAATTATCTTGTCATATTATGTCAGGCAGTATTAATATAAAATAAATAAATAAAAAGGAAAACATATTATTTACTGGTTAATGTGAAACTGTTCTAATAAGAGCTGATGTTAAAATCAATAATCCTTTTCTACACAAATAAAATTTGTATTTTATTTTGAGATTGATAATTTTAAAAACATTGAAAGCATACTAATAATGGGTTTTTAATCCATACACATATTTCTATGTGCTAGAATATAATCAGAGTTATCTTTATTTTATTTAAATATGCAATAAATTACTATTAAAAATTTCATCGAAAACTAGATCTTTTCTTCCCTTTTATAATGTAATGTTATTTTAGAAATGATTTTTAAATAATAGTTTCTTTGGAAATATTTAAAAATAATACAAAATTATTCATTTTTATAATTTTTGGGAAATATTGCAGTAGAATCTTAAGCAAAGATTAATATCAATTTTATAAATCCTTGGATATTTCTGAAAAAATATAATTTCCTAATTGTACAGCTTTTGTGAACTATGAAGTAAAAATGTTTTCACCAGCATAGACTTTTATAAATTAAATTCTTATTAACATTAGCTAAATTAATTTTAAGTAATTCAATCTAGGATGTTACATTTCATAAGTTTTTAAATTTTGTTAGTTCAGTTTTTTTGAGATTCAAATTAAATTAAATTAAATTTTTTTTAATAAAGAAGTACATTTTATTTATGAATAGTTTGTTGTTGCTTTTAAGCATTCATGAAAGCTTTTGTAAAATATATATGGGTCAAAATGTTTATTTATACATTCTACTTTATAAAGAACATTTAATTCGAAATTTTCCAAATTATTAAAATTTTGCTTAAAAATATAAATAAAATAAATAAATGAAATTAAAATAATTAAAAATAATTTTATTTAAGAAACAGCATGGAATAATCTAAAGGAAATATTTAATGTAAGGTTCTTAATTGAGTTCCACATTAATGAGTTTGCAAAATTCATTAAATTAATTCCAAGAAATTGCAAGATAATAAAATGTTTCATATTCATATTTGCTTAGTTCCAAAAACAGGCTTTGCAATATTTTTATTCTTAGATTAATGCAAATTTATGCTCTTTTTATTTGGTTAATCAATAGCTTTTTTCTTAACAAAATGACATTGATCAAATGACATATTTAATCACATTTTCATTTTCAGACATTCAACTAGATTAAAATATTAATAAAAATAAAAAACCAATTGAATTGATTTCAAATGATTTATCTAGCTAAAGTGGATAATTTTGTGAACAAATTATCTTGTTATTCAGATAGCAATTCATCATCTTTGAAATAAGAACTACCTTAAAAAAACATTTATTGAAAGAACAGATAGTAACTAGGAATTTTTGAGTTTCCTTCTCCAAGATTATTTAATGATATATATTTATCAAGAAAAAAAATGCTCTTGGGAAAGAATCAATAGAAAACCTATCCTACTTTTTCTTACAAAAATATTCTGCAGCAGTTCATATTGTTTGTATGTTAGTCTTTGCTTTTGAATACCGGAATTCCATACTTACTTCTTTTTCCTGTCTCAATACAATAGGAACTACATTTCAGGATGTATTCTGTTGTATATAACCGGATATTAGATTATTTTTGTCGTAAAAAATCTTTCTGGTGCATCTGTTCTTTTGACGTTTTTTTTATGCTTCTCTTAAAAGGAAAAAAATATGACATATTTCGCCATAACGAAAAGTTTATATAAAAACAATTGTAAGAAGCTAATGATAATTTAAAACCATCAAAAAATTATTTGCTGAAATAAAAGTCAGATGAGTAACTAAAATCTTTCCTGCAATCTTGTCGAAATATATTCTACATTTCGAGTTTCAATTAATCTAATGAAATGATCAATTAAAGGAAAAAATTATTACCTCATTATCATCATTATTATTATTTAGATGAAGAAAATAGATTATTCTGTGCCTCTGATGTACGGATAAGTTTACCAATACTGATAAATCACTGTGTCTAAAATATGAATCTTTTATACTAGGGTACAGATTATTTTCAGTACAATTGTACAGATCTATTAATTCATCTAAATGAAGACAAGTATATTTGAATTTCATGTAATATTGTTGGAAAAATCTTCAATATATATTTTCTTGTATCGATTCGGAAAAACTATGAAATAGTTAAAAAAATTAAATAGTTTTTTTAATGTAACTATATAAATTTTGACAAGAAAACTATGGTGCTAAAAGATAATGAACATATTACGATATCTAAACTGAGAATACAGAATTACTTATGCATTCAAATAAAATTGTAAGCAATTTTGCAGTACGAAATACAAACTTAACACGCACAAAATACATCAATCTATATATTTTTAAATCTTTTCAAAACATTTTGTAGTACATTGATTATACTTCATTGGTTTATAACAGACATTATCCTAGAGAATACAGGATACCTGAATCCAAATTACACACGTTAAAACGAAATTTAACGGAATCTATTGGGTGAATAAAAAATATACGAGACATCTCTTTTAATTTGAATTTAAAGGAGTATATATATCTCACTCGTCATTGATTAATGTCATAAATATTTTGATAAAAGTTAATTAGAATAAGTAACTTGCTGTTAGATAGTTGATTATAATAAGCTTTAAACTATTTATTACATAATAAACAAAATTTTTCTGAAATAGTAATTAACATTTTTACAAACACATTATGTATGAAAATTTACAGTTTAATAATACAAATGCTCACAGAAAATTCATATAAGCCATTTTAAAAATTTAAGGGATAACTGGCATTTCACTTTAATTCATCAAGTATTTATTTCTTTTATAGATGAAATGTATACGATATATTTGAACGTAAATCTATATTCCCAGATAGCTACTATATATATTATAGATTTTTATACATATAGGTAAGGAATGTTTATTTATAAGCAAAGATACGTATTTCACAACGGAAAGCAACTTCAGTGTAGTTCTGAAAAGTCGTTATCTGCGTCGAAAATGATGAATGAAACTCATTTTATTACATTTATTTTCAATGTGAAAGTATTGATTCAAGAAGTAATGAAAAATGTTTTCTCCAACGTTGTAGAAAGTTTGAAATACACTGATTGGGTGACTATGGTAAGATATTTGGATGTCTCTTTCAAACATAGTCAAAATTTACTTTCTTTTCCTATTGATACTGATTGGGTGGGTGACTATGGTTAGATATTCGGTTGTCTCTTTCAAACACAGTCAAAATTTACTTTCTTTTCCTATTGATAATAGAAATGCGATATCAGACATATTTCTTCTTTTGTAACGGAAATATATATTTTAAGAATGACTGTATTCCTTACATGTGAAGAAAATTCCAACACATTTTCTCTCAGGGTGTCGAAATTTAGTTTTTCTAACTATATTTTATGGAAAAAAAAAAGAATTTTTCAAGACTAACATAAATAAAATTTTAGCAGAGCAATATATTTAATATTTTTATTACAATATAAGAAATCATATTTGCTTCATTTATGAAAAAGAAATAGCAGGAATTTATAAAATATTATCTTATTTTTAAAGATATTTGAGAAGATATTTTTGTAAATAATCATATTTTAATTAGTATTGGAATTTAAATTTGAAGCAGTTGGTTATTAAAATAAATATATTTATATGAATATCTTTTATTGCGCTTTTTTTATAATTGCAAGTGATTTACTTCTTAAAACTGTTTCCTTTTCATATTTCTTAACCAATTTTAAGCGGAAATTTTAATGTATTCTATTTCATGTATATTGTAACTACTTTATATATTATATAAAATTTGTAAACAAGTAATTAATTTTTATTCTCATGAATTTAACGCAAAATATTGAAGCTAGTGTTCTCTTGGAAATGTTATTATTTATATAAAATATAAACATTGTTGTATTAATAAAATAACTGTATTAATAATAAATGTTTTTACATTAATGTAATTAAATTTATAAATTTTATAAGCACTTTTATATATTATCTTAAAATTGAAAAAAATTTGTACTTTTAAATGTTTTACTTATAAACAACTGTATGTGAAAAATACAATGAAGTAAAAACATGTTTCTAATGAATACAATATTAAATGAACTATTATGAAATAAAAGCTGATAATTTTTAACACTTAGAAAAACGAAAAATCATATTTTATAAGGTATTTAACAGTAAGAATTTTAATGGATCTAAATGTTTTAAGGGTTTTATTGAACAAGAATTAAACATTTTGTGTTGAAGTTAAGAAAAGCAACTTTAAAATATGTTTTTAACTTTTAGTTATGTATCAATAATGTAAATTTAAGTAGTTTGAACTAGATAATGAAAGATAACAAAATGTTTCAACAGTTAAAGTTTCTATTTATTTCTGAACTAATATTTTGAAAATTTAAATAGAGTAATTACATTAAATTATTGAAAATCAGAAAATTAGAACTAAGTATAAATAAGTTATAGAGTAACGCAATGATACTGTGTCTAATATGATATGTAAACGAGCTATCATTATAAATTTAAGATCAAGTTATTTCTAAATCAAGTTTAACAATTTATACATGGGGGGGGGAATACTTATACAGTTTGATTATATATATTCATTAAATTTTCTGGATACCTTAATACATTCATCGTTAAATATATTATTCAATGATTGTTTTCAAAGTTCAACATTATTATATGTTCACTATTTTTAAACCAATCGGATGCAATTTACAAATATAGTAAATAGCTGAAAATCTTTCATGACATTTAAGTTTAGTGAAATGTAAGATTTTTTCTTGAAAATAATTAGAAATAGTAAATAAAAAATACAGAAATATTTATAGCATTACACATAAATATTTTTGCGTTGTTTATTTGCTATTAAAACTTTCTGATTTTTTAAAGAAAATAATAATAAAAGATGCAGCACTTTCTTACCTGACAATAAAATAGTTTTTAAATTTTTCTGTCTAGTAAATATAAATGCTGAAAGAATATTATTAATTTGTGTTTGAAAATTTGTTTGTGTTCCTATTTTATTTTAAAAATATATGTTATTATGGTGAAAAATATCATATTTTAATCTTACATTATTCATTTAATATAACTATTTATTTCCGTGTTCTAAATAGAAGTTAGTTTTAGATATTCACAACAGATGGCGGTAGCTTCGAGTGTAACACAAAAGTTATGAGCGATGTATTAGAGAAATTTGCTTATAAAATAAAGCAAAATTTTTCAAATTAAAATTGAAATCGTTTTTGAATTACAAATGTAATTTATTCATTTCTAGTATTCATATTTCCTAAATTATTCTCAAATCTTGTTTAGATGTAATTTTATTTGTAACATTATCATTCAAAAATGCTAAAATTCACCGTTAACGAAAATTATTTCTCAAATCTAAAATTTTAATGTATATTAATTCACTACAATGACATATTATGATTTTCAAGTTAATGCAAATATAGATTTCATTTTTTATATATTTAAGTTTGAAAACTTCTCTTTAGATTTTAAACTAAACGTATTTTGTTGGATCAATATAACTTTTTTTGCATAAATTATCATTTCATAATAGATTAATAATGATCATAAATGAGAGATTTTATGTTGGCAAATCAAAATTTATTAAGTTAGTTTTGTATTTCTATTTTTAAATTCTGTTTTTAGGTGTTTTATACAGAAGAAATTTATCAAATTTCTTCTGTATAAAACACCTAAAACAATTATAACACAATTTTTCTGTAAATAATTGATGGTTATATGTTTTGGTATTTTATGGGAAATACATTTCTTATACTTCAATAATATCGGTATAAAAATTTTTTTTTATATTAATTTTATTAATAAAATTTTAAGAAATTTAATAATTTCTTATTTAACTTTTATTGACTGGGAAGGTTTTAAAATAAAAATTGCATACTTGAAGAAACTTTATACCAATTGTGTGTGTGATAGAGTGAGAAAGATAAAAAGTGTGATGTACCTGTGATTTTTGTTTCTACATATATTTATAATTCGAAAACAGTAATTTGAAAAATCATCTTTTAAGTGAAATATTTGCATGATATTTTCGTTTTATTATTTTTTTGTGTAGCATTCTAGTAAGAATATTCTTGAATTTTATTATTTAAATTGAATAAAATAATTTGAATTTTATTATTATTTAAATTTTATTGTATATAATTAATACCTCTACGTTTCAAACATGAAATCAAATATTTAAAAGATCAGATGCTCATCACACTAAAATAATCTATTTTAGTTGGTTAGGCATGATGATAAGGTGTTACAAGAATTTTCTTAAACCAAAAAGACAAGGAATAAAGGAAAATATAAACTTCATTGGGGTTCGATTCATTGGAGAAAGGTTGTTTAGTCATGATTACTAATTAGTAGCATCAGGTAGATGGTCGTGGTGGTTGGGAACACCTAATGCAGTGTGGTATTGGGATACATCTGGTGCCCACTAGTGATGATGATAATCTTTCAAATTAGATTACAGTAAATTTATATAAAATTAAAAAAAATTCAAAAATATTATAAAAATGAAAATTTTCCATTTATATTGTATATAATCTAATTAATAATACCAATTAGAAATGCATACTGAATTGAAAACCAGAACTCTTGGCAAAAACTTACATGTATATAATCTTTAAAAAATTTCTTTTAATAAACTTAGAGATTTCATTTCTAATAAATTAAATTAAAAACTCATTCATAGAAAGTCATTTAATTTCTTTTTCTTGAATAATGTAAGTTCATTTTAACATATAGTTTTTTAATACTCATATTTGTGAAAGAAGTTGCCTTCTTTTTGGAAAAATATACAGTTCGATTAATTATCAATATGTTTTAAAACATTAAAGGCTCTCCAGTGAAAACTTTATAAAAAAACATATCTCAAAATGACATATTGTATGATTATGATAATATTTTGATACAAATGTAAAATTTGTTAATCCTGAGCACACTTGAATATTACTTGCATACTTCAGTTTTATTAATTCCATTTTACTTAATTTGAATTTTTTTTTAAATTAAAGTTTTATTAAATTTTATTTTAAATTATAAATGATAAAAATCATGAAGCATTGCTTAGAATAAAATGTAAAATAATAACGGTATTTACATTTTAATTTGCCAGAATTTATTTCTTTATCTCCTCAAATAACCCTCTCAAAATTAATTCAAAATTTTGTTATTATAAAGTGATGTTGTTATTAAAATATTTTAACCAATAAATGAAACCATATTATAATAAACAGTAATTTAAGCAGTTGTGTATGCGTGTAATCTAATACAATATAATTAGTACTTTAAAAGCATGGAGAAAAATGTAAAATATCTATCACAATAAAACCCCAACTTAAAACTGCCCAAAAGAGGTTGAAAAAGTAATTAAAAGTAAATTGATGCAAAAAAAAGAAAACATTTTATTTTTAAACAAGTTTTTAAAACTATTATGACGAAGAAACCTTTAATGAATAATTTTTTGCAATAAATAATTTTTTGCTATATTTTTTTACACACACACACACACACACACACAAAAAAAAAGTGCAGAAGAAAAAAAAAATCTTTTATTTTTTGAGAAATTTCAATAAAGGTTCATAGTTTAGCCCGAATTCTAATTTCATTCTAGAAGTGAATATAAAGAGAACCGATATAACCGAGTAGAAGTGCGATCAAATATAAGTTAGGAATTCGTTATGAGAGTATTATTACTCACCTCCCTTGCAGCTTGGAGTCGCCTGTTTTCCTGCTTCCATGACAGGGCTGTGAAGTTCTCGAAGAAATTTCCATCTGTTTCTTGTAACCTGAAAACCAATAGAATAAAAGATAAGACTCAGAGCAGTCAAAAATACTTCCGAGAAATAACGTCCGAAGAGTCCTCCTACTAAGCCTATTTCTCCACAAAAAAAAGAAAGTTTTCTGAAAAACTCTCCCTCGAAAAACCGATCAAAAGAACATTCCTATTTATTTGACATTCTTCTCCGCGATCGTCAAATAGCGTTGCTCTTTTTTGAGAGAATTTTATGGTTCACTCGTGAAATCGTTTGAGATTAACTGAAATTTTTAAAATTAAGCAGATACGATTACCACAGTTATATACGTTATTGGAAAATGTTTGGTATGTATTTGAAGATTAGATATTTCCCTATTTTTACGCATGCTCACTTTATAAGTATTGCTTTCCATGTAATTTGTGAAGTCATTTTTAGATGCTCATTCTGATCCTGTAAATTAATGCTTCTTCAAATAATCTCCAACGACAGTTTTAACAGCATTTTATGAGTGGAAAACGGAACTACATCTTGTAGAACAATAGACAATAAGTTGATGCTCTTTATGGTGAAATAAATTAATCAATTAAATGAGATACAAGTGATAAAAATACATCAGTTTCTTAAATGTTTTTTTGTTTATTTTTACTACTCTTCTTTCAATGAACTTTTAGAATTATTTTTTATTGATAATTATTAATAAGAGGAATATTTATACGAGTAATGATATTTTTATTGTTTTAAACGTATGAATTTTTTTTTTCCAAAATTGTAATCTTCAGTAAAAGTTTTTGCAAAAATTCATTTATTTTCATAAGCGAGATTTTTAAAACATTAAAAATGTTTGATATTTTCATATTTTAAAATATAATTTAAAATATTATTTAAAAATTCTTTCACTACATTTTTTCTGATAATGACAATTTATATTTATGTTGCAAAGCATAAAAGAAGGATATTTCTGTACAATCAGGGCTAATTTACTTTCACTAAATATTTCTTACAAACTTTTATCTGTTATTGTATATTTTTATATGGTGAATATGCTAAGAAACTTTCCTATTTTTTTTCTTAAAACTCATTTGAAAATATATTCAGATAAGTTAAATATTCAACATAAAATCATTATGCTTTTAAATTGATATGTTCATTAAAATAAATTATACTATAATATTAAATCTATTAATATACAATTATTTTTGGTAAAAATAATATTTTATGAAGAATTTTTTCAATTAAATACCATTAATATGTAAATTTTAATGGTATTCAATGGTTAAAATATTTTATACCATTAATATTAATGTAAATATTTAATGGTATAAAATTTTAGCCAGAATCAGTATTTAATTTATAAATTTGATAAATAGAGGATAATAAAAATAATTCAATAAAATTTTAAGCTAAAGATATTAAAATAAAAATTCTTTAATTTAAGCAAAAGGCAATGAAGTGTAAAATAACAATTTGTAAAATCGGAATCTATTATTGAATCATTAGAAGTAAAAATCTGTAATGCAATTTTGAAATTTCTGTAAGGCAATGATGAGTAAAAATTCTTTTATGAAACACGTAATCTTAATATAAGTAAAATCTTACATGAAAATAAAAGATGTTTCAGGTAATGCCTTTACAGTAAATATTAATGTTTAAGATGATCTAACATGGTTGGACTTATTGGTGCAGATTGCGTCACGAGAAAACTTTTAATCATTTTTAGAAAAAAAAATTAATCGTCAGATGAGTGTCATCACATATTCACAAGAAATAACTTTGTAAGCACACGTAAAAGAATTTTATTATGTATTTAGAGTTTCCAACTTCAAATTTAGTAATATTTTTAGTTAATTGATTTATTATGTTATAAATGCTCTTGGTGTTTTACAAGACATAGTATTTTCATGAAAAATCAATATTATTTCAATGGAATCATTAATTTTTAATTTCACTACTGTGACTTGTGAATCTAAAGCAATGATTTGATGATATGAATCTTATATGGAAAAAAATCAATCCATCTTTAAATTTTTTATTTCATATACAAAATACAAATTATTCCAGATATTACATTTGGCCTATAAACATCACAGCAAAATTTTTGTGATTGTGATATAACATTTTCGCGTTGTTATCAACCCCAAGTAAAGTATTGATTTCGCAAAATCTTTCAAGATAACGATTTTTTCAAATTACAGAATTATGAGGCAGACATATATTTGTTGACATTTCTTCATGAGATAACTTGCTAACATTCACATTTCAAGATCACAACATTTCCTAATGCATTCTCAGACTACATCATTGTGACACATGCCGTAGAAAACTAATTGTTCTTCGACAAATTTAATAATAAAGGTCGGTTTTGTATATTTTCCCATTATTTTATTAAATAATAATTTTATTTTGACTTTTCTGAAGTAAATAGATGCTGTTTTTCTGTATTAAGTTTCAATACTTACATCTCTCAGTAGTTTATTCTTAATTATGAAAATTATTATTTTTTAATGCATTACCAATAATAAACTTTTGTGTTTTATCGCATAGTTTTAATAATATATATTTATGGGTTAAATTTATAATATTTTATAGCATATTTTATGAATATTCAGTGTGCTAATTTTTCGACTAATCCTTTTATAATTTTAAGTAAAAAATTAATTGTTAATAAAAAGATTTATTATAATCATGCTATGTATTTCTATATATACCTTTATATTAATCAACCTAATTATATATCACTTTGTAGCAATAATGCATATATTGATATGGCATCACCTTCTAATACTTTCTTAAAGATTAAATAGCACAAGATATTCACTTTCTGGAATCGCTGAACAAATATACTTTTAGTACCATCGAACCCTCGTCAGAATGAAAACGTTGAATTCATTTTCATCGCTCTGAAAAGTTCTTTTTAAAGGAAAAATAGCTGAGCATCTTATACATAGCTTCATCAATTTTTTCACCTTGATGAGTTTTTTCTAGAAACTTAAATGTTAATCTTGTTGCATGAGAAGTGCATTGTCATGGTATAGCATGAGTCTTCTAACAATTTCTGCATCAAGAAATTTTGGTAGATTTATTATTAGTGACCCAATTAGCCATAGTTCTCTTTTGTCCTTCCAGATAAATGACTTTAATCAGACTTTTTCTTGTAACAAAACACTTTAGATTACTTTTTCATTATGAACATAGGATGTTCACAATGAAAAAGTAATAGAAAGTGTTCAAAACCTCACAGTTTGATCCCTTGATGTTTTGGAATATTGAAGAATGATACGTAAATTTCATAACCAGTTACATAAATATAATTTCAGAAATAATGCGATAGTTACCAATTTTAAGTGAATTAATAATTTATTTCCTGATTTTCATACTCTCCTACTTTTTGGTATTCAACTTCTGTGAAATCAACAAAATAAGGTATTCATCCTAAATAGTTTTATATTTGGGGGTGCACCTAAAGTTTCTTCTTTAATATTTGGTATGTATTTTTGATAAAACAGCGATTGTCATAAAAAGTTTCCTGTATGTGTGACAGACATATAATCCGGAGTATAGTTAATTCCTTCCTTTTCTTCATCCCATGAGAGAATTGTCATTATTATGAAATTTTCTAATCTTCTGAATGCTGTAGCATGATCAGACCACATAAATATCAAAATACTAATTGTTGATATTGAATGAATTCTTCTTGATTTATTCGCATTTTAAAACTTTTAAAAAATCCTATCATTATTTTGTTCTTAAACAAACTTCATGTTTATTTCTAAAATTTATAATACATTAAACTGTGCTTGCAATTTGACACTATAAAATTGTATGCGAATATAGATTAGTTTATAATTCTAACTATTAATTTGTTTCTACAACTTCTCAAAATGTTCAGAGTTACTTTTATATTTCTATAATTATTTAACCAGAAATGAAGGTTTTTTTTTACAAAAGTTTTATATTTTTTTATCCTGAAATTTTTTAACTTCATCCATACAAATTAAAGCACATTCGTTCCTGAAAAATATTCCTATTTAAAAATTAAAGTATTGATAAAATAAAAATATTTGCCATCATTTTCCAAATAAAGGAAACATTGCATTTATGCTTATTTATATAATGATATTTTTTTAAATTTGAGTATCTGTAAATCAACGTTTTGTAAAATCAATTGTAATCAATGTTTCTTTATCAAATACAAATTGCGATTGAGTCATCTAATCACAATCGCACATTCATACTATATAAAAAAATGGTTTTAAGCAATAATCGATATAAATATTCCTCTTTTTAAACTGATAGTCATATTTATATAATTTTGCATTTTTTAAATGTGGATATTTTATCTCTTTATCAATTATAGATATATTTTTGAATATTTGACTGTCTGAAAAATTTATCCTCCATTCAGTCAACACGTCATTTTAAATTTGAGATATTTTATAGTTTCAAAGAATTCTCTTTAAAAAGAAATTTCTAGAAGTGTTTTGTCGAAATTATGTTTGTGTTTAAAATATAATAAAAATGCATTTCCAAATAAGAAATGTATTTTTATTATGTAGTTATATCGTTCAGATTATATTGACTGAAGGAAAGATTTATTGTATTTATTTGATATTTATAATAACTTAGAAAAATAAAAATAAAAGCACAAATATGTTTATCATGATTGTTGCAGAATAAAAGAATTTAAAACGGATGCTTTATTATAGATATAAGATTTAAACAGTTTCCAAGCAACAAGAACCACGGCATTCAAAGAAAATAAAATCCCGTGTCCTCCTTGTTTGACGTGCTTAAGTGCAAAAACGACGCTTTTTGCAGATTTTCTTTCTTACATCGTATCAGATATCATTTTCTGTTTCAAGAAAGATATTCTCGCGATAGAATTTCTTTTGAAGATCTGAAGATATTAGCTGCAATAAATTCCTAAAAATTATTGTACTGCATAGACATTTCTTGATTTTTTTCCACGAGTATTTCTTTTATTATTTTTGTGTAAATAGAAAGAAAATTTACCAAAAATAACATTAGATTTTAAATTAAAGAAAAATATTATTCTTTAGTTGAAAAAAAAGTAACTAAAAGATGAATACTTTACCTCTTTATCAATTAGAATTTTTGCATTTCAGTACAGCATTTTTAACTATTAACTCAATGATTTAAAGTATATGCCAGATGCATTCTTTTAAAATTGCCCAGT
>CM057819.1:78622026-78802026 GCA_030067965.1 Latrodectus elegans
TAAATTTCACTTTTGGACCTATAATTACCGGAAATACTGATAACATATTGAAGGATTAATTAAAAAATATCGTTAATAAAGGTACTAAATTTCGACCAGTTAATTTTTATAACCATAAACAAATTCTTAAATTTTTTCTCAATGATATCGATAAATTTATTTTTAAGACCTCTAATTATTATTCTAGTTCAATAGAATTTTTCTCACAATGGAAATGGAATTCCGACTATAAATTTAAAAAAGAATAAAGATTTTTTTACTGAATAATATATTCCTTTATAAATTTTTCCATGACAAACATCTTTGAACAAATAATATATTTCAGAAATAAGTTATCTGATTTAAGTTAGCATATACAGTTTGAAAATTCTCATCTTACTCGAGTTATAAAGAAAACTATTACATTTTTTCGAGAAAATTCCTAACGCCTAATTTTTAGACATTGATGGTAGAAATATAGTACCGACTAACATTCATGTTTCCTTCTTCAGTTTCTAAATTGCACTTCAGCTTTACATTCTATCAGCTAAAGCACAAAATACAGGTGGTTTCTTGTGATTGAGTCTTAAGAAACCATGTAAGGGCGAAATTAAGACACCATGAGAAGATATTCTTGTAAACCATTATTAAATTAAATACAAATTTCTAAAAGGAAAAAGGGTTATTTTAAGAACAATTCTAGGAATTTGAATCTACACTAATCAGATAGAATTGGGAAATTTATACCCTTTAATAGTTAGTACTTCGGTAGTTAACATCTTTTAAATCAGCTAAAAAATTAATTTTTCCAAATTTCCAAAAATATATTTTAATAAGTTTTAAAAATTTTTATCTAAATTAGTTTCTTAAAACTATTTATTAAATACTCCTGTTAAAGAAAACGTTTTTTCTTTAATATTATTTATATTGTGTGTGTGTGTGTGCGTGCGTGCGTGCGTGCGTGCGTGCGTGTAAGTTTATTCGCCTGTAATGAATATTATTTTCATATTAAAATATCGTAAAAGTTTACTTAAGTAATGTATGAAATATTAGAAAAATTCTTCTAATTTGCAATTCAGTCTTTCACAGTATTCAACAGAGTGCTAGAAAACAGACTTTGTGAATAAAATCAAAACCGAAACAAAAAAAACATCGTCGGTACACCAAGCCTGTTTCCAACAACCAATAACTGCTTTAAATATAACAAAAAACTTTTCCAAAAAGAACTAAAATGTGTGTAATCATATTTATGTCATTCCACCCAAAATCATCATGTATGTAAATAAAGCATTGCATGGATAAAATCAATTTTGCTTTTTCTCATAAATAGGATAGGTTATACTAGAAGAAAGAAAGAAATATTTTCTCATTTCGTTTATTTATAGTGAACTCACTTCACTTCCAATGGTTATGCAATTTCTTTTCACTAAACACATTAATCTACCTCACAATATTGAACTATAATCGTTGAATAATGTTGGTATCTGAACTTGCACTCCAATCTTAAATTTACAAATCACGCAATAGTGAAATATTAAACCTCGTCAGTTTAACAAACATCGAATCGTATTTTTCATGAATAATTATATCTTTAAGTAAATCTTGACTACAGCCAAGGCTCAACAAACATCTAGTCATATCTTTCATGAATAATCAAATCTTCAAATGAATCTTGACTACAGACAAGATATTCCATCGCATATTCAGCTTTTTGAACCAAAGTATTGTGATTATCTGTAAAAGGTAATACGAGTACTCTGTGAAATATGAGATAACAGATTATATAACAGCCGATTAGGTAACAGCTTCAGAACCAATTTTAAAAATGATATTTAATTTTCATATTATCTTACCTGAATAAGGTCAGGCTGTGTATATTTTCAATTTTTGCAATATATACTGGCATCAAAAATTTAGGTAATAAACATAATAGAATAGATATTTTTTAAAAAATGTTTAATATATACAACTTTGGTATTATAATATTTTATGCTATAAGACGTTCAATGATAACAAAAATATTTACATGGAAGTTTAATGTTGGTTTATATGTAAGTAATATAACATCATTAGTCAAAATGAAATGCCCCATAAAAAATAAAGAGTGCAATTAAAAGCATGCATTTATGATTGCTTTTAATTGCACTCTTTATTTTTTTAATTCTAATAAAAAATAAAACCACCTTGTACAGGTAGACAAATAATGCCGCGAATTCCATATTTCTAATGAAGTCACTTATAATCATTGCAACAGCGATTCTGGTTCTTCCCAAAATTGACCATTTTAAAGTCTGAATTGTCCTGGACTGAAGTCGATAACATGAAATGACTCTTTCTAGAGTATCTCATTACGTTAACCATAAGACAAATGCTTAAAATTGAGATCTGGAGGTATAAATAATAACATCATTAGGTAAATGCCTTTCTTTCAGGTCATTCGACTGCGTGGAACTGTGATATGAATCCATAAAATTGAATTAGTCTCCACGTGTCCTGAAAGAAGTTGCATGCAGGATTCTAGAATCTTACTCTTACAGCATTCTTTTGTCGCTGAACGAACAAAAAAGTTAATAGTTGGGATGTGTCCTTATAAATGATTTCTCAACATAAGAGAATTCTAATCTTAATGTTTGCGGGATGTATCCATCTTTCAAATTTTCTTTTGATGAAAAACGGCCAAAAAGCACTTGTCCTTGAATGTAAGGACACCTTTCAACTATAGCTGTCTATACACAGTTTCTCTCAAAATCATGGTTCCAAGAACAATAGCGATTTTCTAAATCATCAGCAACGAGTAATAGCCATACCTATATAGAGTCGGCCATTTAAAGCTACGTAGTGATCCTCCAAAAGTGCAGCTAATCTTAGACGAAATTTTTTGTCCTTAATCTGGAAACTAGAATGTGTGAATTTTGCAACAAATGAGCTACTTCCATTTGTAAATTAACAGCTTGGTTGTAATACATTCGTTCAAATGTTGTTGTTACTGTTGTAGTGTGCAAACTAGGTTGGCATTATAGGGGGCTCTGCACCACTTTTCCAACTAAACCATATTTTGGTGTGGAGTCCGACTTGGTGTCAGTACACACATTCCATAAATACCCGTTAATAGGGCAGGCAACCATTCATACAAGGAAAGAAAAAAGACAGGATAGATAGAGAGAGAAAGTACATCCATGCTTGAATCGGGATTCGAACCCAGGGCCTCCCTATCCGCAGTCAGGTACGCTGAGCACTAGACAAGTTAGGCGGCATTCCTTTAAATGTTGATTTTGTATAATAATTTCAATTGCAATCTAGACGACAAAAGCTAATTTCTTTAATGAAAAAAGAATTTCCGACATAAATTTGGTAGTTTTAAATGCTTTCATTTTTCTAATTCACTCAACTTTCATATTTTTATGCAAATCTTATCTCTTTAAACAGATGCTTGACAAATAAATTGAAGAGTTTTCCTAAATTATCTCTACAGCATCAATTTTTAAAAATAATGTTAATTAGATATTCATTTTACAAAAAGATGAAATTTTCATTCTGTTAGAAAATACCAGTGTATTGTTAGAAACTGAAGGAATACTACTCAAATTGATAAATTCTTCTGAAAATGGAGTAAAAAAATATTGAATTTTAGCCTCAATTGCTTAATAAAGTTATTTTATATTCGTCGCACAAGTTTTTTAAAATAAATGTTCACGGAAAGTCAAATAATGGTTACATTTAATAGCAATCCAGGGTAATTTTTTTAATTAAGTGATTTTTAATAAATATTTGATTATTAAGGCCTTCATGAATACATAAATAATTGATACGTGTAACAACAGCTTATGGAAAATTATTTTCTTCATCATAAAAGATACCCATTTCAATTCTTTTCTGCCAATATATTTTTCAATATATCATTTCCATTAATTTTTACCAACATTTAACTAATTGCAAGTGAATTTTTATGATTAAAATTCAAAAATGAATTTCCAAATAAAAAAAAGTAGCATATTACTTTTCGTGAACCATAATAAATTAAAATACTTCTACTAACTTTAACTGTCACTTCTTCATTGCCTGCCATTACATTTTTTTCTTTGAGAATTTTCTGATTGATTGCCTTTTCCATAGTAAGTCAACAAGTTTTACTTCCTGACCGAATTTTATTTTTACAATAGTGGAGTAGAATACTCAACAAATTGCAAACTGAATACTAAAAAAATATATAACGTAAAAAGACGTAAGTTAAACTTTTATCACACTTTTAAGAAAGAGTTTTTTTTAAACTTATTTTACAATGAAATATTTAATACTAAAATGCAAGAAGTATTATCTTATGCATGCTTGAAAGATTCTGTGTAAGTTGTCAGAAATTTCTTGAAATTGTCTTATTTTTTCCAAAAATAATATTTTAATTTTTTTTTTCTAAATTTTCTATTTCTGGAAGCTTTTATGTTGAAAATAATGTAATTTTGTTACACAAAAAATTTAAAATATAAATAAACATGTTTTTTTTTTTAGGTTAAATTGTTTTTTCTAGTCTGGTAAAAACTAATATTTATTGGGGAATAAATTATTTATATATTTTCACTCGAATTATGTCAAAAATATTAGTTTTTAATATTTTGAAAGTATTAGGTCATATTATTTTAATCTCATGAGCTAATACATATACATATTAACTTACACTGTAATATAAATTAAAAGGAAAAAGTTTAAAAGTACTGAAGCTTAAATTACACATGTTATAAATATACAACAGAAAAAGAATATCAATATTTTAATCCAATTATTATCTTACATTCAAAACAATAACAGTAACTGATTTATTTAGAATAACAGTTACTTATTTTTATATTTTGATAACAGTTATATCATTCATCAGAGGTCATCTGTAAAAAGTAGACAATCTCGAAATTTGTACACCTATATATTGATTACTATCGAAACGGCGGTAGAAAATGTAGAAAACTGAAAATTCATTTTTGTGCAAGATATTCTCGTTATTCTAGTAACCAAACAAACTTTACTGAAAACACTGAAAATTCCAAAGTAAAAATGCTTAAATTTTGTAAAGCTGACCGAAAAATACATTCATATATCTTTTGTTATCCGCCATATTGTATACAAATATGAATTTATAAAACATAAATTGACTTTTACAATACTTTTGATAATTGCTCGAGCCAAATGTAAAATATCTTTCATAATTACATTTAATATTGAGGCCAAGCGTGAATATAATTTTAAAAACTTTTTTAATATGGCAATATTTTTTTTTAATCATTTCTCTTGAATAAAAATAAAGAAATTTTTTATTGTATGGGTATTATAAAATATATTCGCGTTCACATAAGCTTATATAAATATCTTATTTATTTAAAATATTAAATTCCATGGTTATAAAGTGAGAATAGTGTATTATGCAACTACCATATGTATCAAAATAAGCTACAAAAAATTATTAAATATATTTTTGGAATTTTGCAATATTTCTAAATATTGCAAAATATTACAATATTTCTTTCCGTTATTTTCAGTATTAATGTGTTTTGATGTTCTCGAAATGTTACTGTTATTAATCAGCACGCATGTTTACGATGTCATCTGGTATCTATAAAAATTCTTTGAATTACTAAAAGAGTTGAATTGTAATAGGTTCAAATAGAAATTCAGAAGCTTTTCAAACAATTTTCATTTTTGAATTGTAACTGCTATAAACGCAGATGAAGATAATATTTCGAAATAAATTAATAAGCAACAGGATAGAAGAAATATTATTCGTTTCATGTTTATTTACATGATCCTATTTTTGGTAAAAACATTTGCATAATTCCGTCATAAAATTTACATTAAAGCTGTCTTAAAACTTAAACAGCTGTTTATTTCAGAAGAAATTCACGAAATACTAAATATGTCTAACAAAAAACATTTTCCTCATAAAAATATATAATATGTATTCATAAATGTTTTATATTTTAAATGAAATTTCAAAAATATGATCGATTTAAGAAAGAAAATTTATTTGAAGAACTCCTGCAATATGTGCAAAATTTTCAAAATTAGCTATCAATGTTACCAATAGATATCACTGTAAACTTTCATCACAATTCGAAATAATCATATAAATACAGTTAAAAAGACGTCTTTTGAAAATATAATGTTCATATTATCATCATGAATAATATACACACACATACATATATATAGGTGATTTTTATTGTATATAGTTCAATTGTTCTTTCTAGAAATATATTTATTTGCTTTCTTAACAAATCCAACTACGAATATTTTAGTTGGCCTTTTATGTATCATATTTATGATATTGTTGTCGGCATAATTTTTCAGATTTTGCATGCGTTCTATAAATTGTCAAATACAGTAAGTCACAGGAAATATAATAAATAGTCAACAGGATGAAATTGCTTTCACTATAAACACAGGGCAAAATTATTTCAATATAAATTTCTAAATTAGGTAAAATAAACATACTTAAAAATATCTAATAACTGGTGAAAAATAAAAGATTTTTAAATTTTTAATCTATTGAATAAAATACATAAGATAATTTTTTTCCAAAATGTAAGACATTCTATCATTAAATAAAGAAATAAACGAAACTTCAAATAGTTCAGAAAAATATTGAAAACCCAATGATTCCGTAATCATCTCATCAAATAAAATTAATATTTTCTAATTTTTTTTAAAACAATTTATTAAAATTACAAATAAAATATTAATTTAGTTTTAATTCTTGCAAACAATTATAGTTCTGCTTTAAAAAGTCTCACTTCTTATTTATGAGATAGCTAAAAATAATTTAAAATAAAAATTAATAATTAAAAGTGATTAGAGTTTATAATATTAATAATCTCTCACGTACTTAAAATTTTGTAAATTATACAGTGTATAATTTTAACAAATATAAATACAGTAAAGAGGTACTGTATTTATATTTGTTTATAAGTAACGTATTTCATTATCATAAGAACTGCTTTTAATTCTTTTTCAATGAACAACTTGATGATGAAGTCATTTTCCATAATATCCAATTTATATTACTATTACTTATCTGGAACTTCCACCATCATGTGTTGAAAAATAGAAAACGCGGAATATTTTAGTACTTACACATATCACATATGCTTAGGCAAAACAGAAATCTATTTCTTTATGATATTTTTAATCAGCGTACCCCTCATTCCAAAACAATGTGCTGCCTTAATTACTTTAGTGTTGAAGATTCAATTTTCTTTCTCAATCATGAGATAATTTTTCGTGGTAGGATAGAAGTTCGAACTTAAAAATTACTAAAGATTCGAGTTATAATTTTAAGCAGTTCGTTGACAATGTCCTTATAATTTTAGATGTCAACAAACTCTAATGATTGTAGCTTATCATAATTTCAGGATAATTGAACTAAATTCCAAACATTTGGTTGAATTAAATCCCTTATTTTAAAAGAATGCCTTTGAGTTAAATTTAATTATCCTAAAATTTTAACAAATTGCAATCAGAGAATTTTTTAATATCTAAAATTATGAAATTTGCGTGGTAGCCTAGTGGTAAGTACATCGGCCTTTCGTCTGAAAGGGCGGGGTTTGATTCCCAATGCCACCAATGACCCACCGCGTATATGCGATATACGTACTCGTTGAATCTAGTGAAATAGAAAATCCTATGGTGGATCACTGAGCAGTTACCATTATGGTCTGGAGAAAATTTCCTCCCTCCTCAGATCAATGTCAAAATTGAAGGGGTGGATCCTCTGGTGGTGCCATCTATTGGAGGAGTATAAAGCAGAGTCATGCTTTTTCACCTTCATGGTTGTTGTTATTAATCCCATCCATAATATAGAGGAGCTATATCAGATCCATGAGGCCGTAAACCTTCAAAAAATTAAGGAAAAGAAGAGGTCTCTCAAGAAACACTTTCATAGTGAAATCCAGGCAATCAAGTAGGTGCTGAGGACTGGCCTCGCTGGGATTGCACTTCTTACAGGTTGGGAAGAGTTTAATTTGCCCCCTGAAAGTGAGACTCTTAGTATGACCACTGGCAAATCTACAGGTAGCTGTCTGTTTAGCTCGGGACCCTTGCATGCCAAGGGCTCCACCAGGACGCCTGCGTCGATAACAGTTGTGACTTGGAGGGACAATCCAAACTGTGTTGACATTAGTTTTGCGGAGAGAAAACAATTCTGAAAAAGTGAGGGTCGAATCTGGAGAGACTGGAAGGGAAGTACCGTCCTTAGCCAACTGGGCAGCACGTTCATTGCCAAATAGGCCCACGTGAGAAGGTATCCACTGGTGCTCCTTCATGGTGCTCTGATTAAACGAAAGATGCACTATAATGCCTTAAATTTTTTATAGCGAGCTTGGCTTGTCCAAGTGTCATAAGTAAACAAAGCATGAAATTTGCATTAAACTATTTTATAGAAAAGAGCTTGTACGATAATAAAAAGTAATTATTGATTGTAGTTTAATTATTTTCTGAAGATTTAATAAATAATTAGATGAAAATAATTTTGAAAAGAAAGAAAACATGAATACTTAAAAATGTTAAAATCTTATACAATTTTCTTTAGCAGTAGCATGCATTGCAAATTTAATCTCATTCAATTTATTAATTGAAGCATAAATTTTATCAACATGAATAAACTAGTTGCAAATACATTCTTGTTTTCTATTTATAATGACTTAATTAATGCATCTTATATTTTAAAAATTTTAACTAATGTGAAATTCTATTTTCTTTTAAGTATAAACACATGTAAGTATTTAGATGTGAAGTGAATACCTCACCGATAACAAAGCATAATGTTTCCTTAAAAAAAAGGTAAAATAATAAAAGATGAAAAAAAGCTCTTTAGTCCTGTTTTCTTTTTAAAGTGTTCTCCAAATAAACCACATTGATATAGGCTTTGGACAGAAATAGCTTTCTGGCATAAAATTTATTTACGGAATATCATAACACTCTGAAATAATTCTTTTTATTTTAATAAATTTATAGACATCCAAACTGATAATCGGAGTAAACACATGGAACACTTTGAAAAGCGAGCTTCAAAAATAATATATTTTTAAATATGAGCTGTACCATACATGGATACTTTTAAGAAAAATTTTATTTGTTGCATTCTGAAGTCAAACTATTCAGAAATCTTTTGATTTTGGAATCTTTGCACTCAATAAAACAAAAATTCTTGATCAAAAATAGTTAAAAATTGAATAAACAACAAATTTTAAATTTTTTAAGGTGTAATTAGCTGTTAAGCTTTTTAACATTGGTTGTCATATAATGTCTCATACTGTAAATTAGATCTCATTAATTATGCTATGCTAGCGTTAATTTTTAAGCATCTCCGACTCAATAACATTTCTTCAAGAGAGATTTTTTTCAATTTATCTTCATTACATATTTCTATAAATTGATTCATTTTGCTAATATTCTAGTTTCTTTTAGTTTTCCATTAAATTTGCCATGATTTTTAACGAATTAAGAATACAAATTTATGTTTACAGATTGATATCCTTCAAATTTTTGCAACTAAATGATTGATATAATTGAATAGCATAGATGATTATAACATTTTTTAATTTACTTTATAATTTTTAAATAGTTAACAAATTTTGTTATTATAAAACTCAATAACTTTGGAAAATTTTAAATTATCTTTTTGAAAAAAATTTTAACTTTATAATACATGATAATTTCAAGAAAAAAAGATTTTTAGCTTAATATGTTTCATTGTGATAACTTAAATAATTTACTAGATTTTGGCAGTTATAAAAGAATCTGTCTCTTTTTTTCTGACAGAGTAAAATAACTAACCATATTAAATTGAATATTTACTTTGTCTTACTTCACAAATTTAATTTATTTCTTTAAAATAAGAATATGATTTAAAATTTTTCATCAATTTGAGTAATGTGAACAATTTGCTTGTCTAAAATTCACTTATCTAACTCGGTATTTTGGAGACTCTACTCTCAGTAAAAGTATATTTTTTTTCTTAAGAAAAGAAAATTTAGTAAAAACTATATATAACTGTATTAACTGTATATAATAGACCTATTTTGTGTGAACACACATTACTATTCAAAATGACACGTTAGAATTCTCTTTTGAAAAATTTTACATTTAACCTATTCCTTTAATAAAAAAAAATACTCAAGTTAATAATTCTTTGCATAAAAAGTATCCAACAACTGGGATCGATTCAAAGACGCTTCGATTTATTAACAGCTTAACAAAAGCCGAGTGATAGCCTAATGGTTAGGGTATCAGCCTTCCATCCGAAAGGGCGGGGGTTCGATTCCCAATGCCGCCAAAGACCCACCGGGTGCATGCGACATACGTGCTTTTTAAATCTGTCGCATCGTAAGTCCTGCGATCGGTCATTGAGCATTTACCATGGATGCAATTATATGGAGATAATTACCTCCCCCTTAAGATCAATGCCAAAATTGAGGAGTGGATCCTCTGCTGGTACCATCTACCGGAGGATTTAAGAAGACCAAAAACATACTTTCACCTTTATATGTTCTCAGATTAAACGAAAGACCCATCCTTTTGACTTAAATTTGCATAGCCAAGGCACAGAGAGCTTGACTTGTCCAAGTCTCATAAGTAACAACACAACAAATACCAGAGAACAACCAATGCATGAAACAATTAATTTATAACGGATGGACTGTCCAAAAAAAGCAGAGTCATGTTTATACATAAAAGATGGACAGTTTCATCATTACTTGATTTGTAAATTCTAAAGAATAATATTTAAGTAAAAATCGGTTTGTTATCTTTATTGAAACACCATTTTAACTTACGATAATAAAAGTCTGTCTTTTGCGAAAACTAATTATAATGTTTAAAAAATTTCTAATTATTTTTTATTTTGTGTGAATGTAGCTTTACATTAGAAGTTGAACATATAGTGGCGAACTAAGACACTTTAAATTTGCTTTGATAATTGATTCTCTGAAAAGTTTAATGAAGCGAATTTGTCATTATATAAAACAGATATTCATAATTATCTTAAATGTTGAATAAAAGCATGATAAAGAGCGTTAGTGAAATTACCACATATGAAATACTGTTAACTTTCTTGCAAAAAAAACCTTATTTGCGAGTAAAAAAGTAATTAGGTAATGGTTAAATTAGTTTCACTTATATTCGAAGAAATCTATAAATTGCCTCTTGTTATTGCCATATTTCTTCTTTGAATAATATTTTAAAATTACGGCTGCCAACGTCTTCTCAGCCACAAGGCGCCTTGTAGTCCAATACAAAACAGAAACAACATCAGAAAGCGAGAAAGGTTTCCAAAATCTTCAGAACTACAAACATTAAGAAGGGATGGACAACCAAAAAAGTGTTCCTTAGTCATATGCGCTGTAATGCAGACAGGAAAAAAGTGGATAATCGGCAAATCCAATCTTGTAGAGATAGCCTGAAGATAATCGTGGCTAGTAAGAAACAGTTTAATTCTAAAAAAAAACGTCACTACTTTAATTTTAGAAAAGAGTGAGAGATGCGTTCGGGTTTAATTATCAAGAACACAAGCCCAAGTCTTTCCATTTGTCATGTCTTGAGGACAGAGAATTCTTCTTGATCGTTCCTAAGAAATAGTTCAGCATTTTGCTGAGAGATAGCGAGACAAGGGAAGTGTAATGTCGAAGCCTAATTGGCCAGCAAATTTGCCTCCTCGTTGCCATGAATGTCGCAATGGATTTCTTTGTATATCAATGAAACGGTGTAAAAAACAAAATCGTTGAGTTATACAACATAAATGTCGATTCATTTTCCATAATGCATTTCGTTTCAGAATTAACCATGACCGATAATACTTTGAAGGATAAAAAGATAACAAAAAGCTCATTATTATCAGTAGAAAATCCAATAAATTAACCTCTTAGACTAAATGTGTTATACAGTAGTATCTTCTTAAAACTTGATAATTCTACACACACACTTATCGAAAATATCTGCATGATTATTGATATGAATGGAAATCAAACTGTGGAAACTAGTAAACAGTTTAAATTCAATAATCAACAAACGCTTTACGATTTGGAAATGTTGAAAATGTTGATTAACAGGATTTGAGGAAAAGAAGGCTCGGTAAAATTACAAAACATTACCATAGTATATCTTTATCTCCATTAAGGAGAACGTAGATGCGATTATAAAAAATTTCTTAGTATCTCTAAATAAGTGACAGCACATATCATAATGTCATAGCATTATTGTTTTTCATCATTTTTACTTAAAATTAAATTTTTTTAATGACAATGCTTAGTTCAGTTGCCTAATACATTAGTAAATGTATTTATAAAGAAATTATATGCCTTACATATTCAACGGGACAAAATTCAATTCAACCCCTTTTTCAATATATTCAATAGTAGTGTTTTTAAAGATATAACCATTACCAAAGCTACAAGAATCCGATTATCTTAAAAGATCAACGATGCTAATTTTTTCCAAGACTTTTTAACAGCAATAAATTCGCTTAGAGTGACTTCAGTAACAATCTACATAATAAGTAGTTCATAGGGGGAAGAATTAGATTAAATTTATGTACTAGTATACAATAAAATTTATTTTACTTTTCTGTTATCAGCATGTCCATTTATTTCAATGACTGTATCAAAAATTTCTAGTTTTCACTTTTATGACATATGAAACTGATCAGCTGTTTTTGAAAAGTCTCATCTTAAAGTAATATATTTTGCATGTTCAAAATTTTCACAATAGTCTAATAGTGTCATACCATCTATTGCTACGAATCTTAACTTCTTTTCAGCAATTTATGTGATAGAACTGACTAATGAGTATCAGCTTTTTAAACATCAATGTTCAAGTTGATAATACCAGTATTTTCTTATTTTACATAGAAATTTTTTACTTTCTGTATTTTTTCGTTCATCATTCTATTATAATCATATTTAACTTAGAATGAGTTTTATTCACGATAATGGGAAAGATTTCCTTCTACTTTTCTTATTTTGTTTCACTATACTGTTAAGATGTGATAAAAACCCTGATTTTTAATTTTACGAATAAAATATTAATTTTAATAAACACACATGGAAAGTTTTAAATAATTCTTATCACTCGAAAATAAGTTATTTAATGAATCATCTTATGATAAATAAATCATCTTATGAAAATAAATTATCTTCTCATATGCGTGACCACAGTTTTTTATAAGATCATAGCCCTTGTTTCAGAGTAATTTAATTATACTATGCATAAAAATTTTATGAACAATTTTAAGAAATTTATATCTGTATTTTAAAAGTTATAATACATAAATTATTTTGCTTAAGGCTGACATTTATAGCATTAGCTAACTTATATATAATAAATTGTATTTATTCGCAAGTTAAAAATAAAAGTCGAAAAATATTTAGTTATTTAATAAGATTCAAATTTATTTAGAAAATGCTACTTTTTGCAATGTTTGTAAGCTTTTTTTACTATTATTCTTACTATACTTTAAAAATAGATAAAAATGAACGAAGTTTTAAGTTTAGTGGCGCCATCTATCAGCTATTATTAGAGATAGTAATTGATTGATTCTATGTTTATGTTATGAATGATTACATAAAATTATTTAATAATAGTATTTTAAAAACTTTTTTCCAAATATTTTAGTATAAATGACGCACTAAGGAAACTTCTGATGAAATAATAACAATTTTAAGTTAAAAAATTTTACGCATTATTCATCAATTGTAAATATTACCGTACAAATAAAAATTTGAATTATCGTAAGCAAAGAAAATAATACTTTAAATGTTAACAAATCTTCCTTAAAGTAAGAACTATCTATTTTTCTTAGAACCTTAGAATATCTATTTTTCTTTTTTCTTCTCTAACGATGATAGATCTTTACCGATTTTAGAAGGAAAAGAGAGACTCCAATTTTTTTTCTGTTTTTTGGTCTTACCGAATTTTCTGAAACGGTTATGTTGTAATGGGCTCAAAGTTAAATCGAAAGTTATGACTTCCTTTAGTTTTAAGTAATTTAAGAAAAAACTGAGAAGCACATATTTTCTGTTACTTCTTCAATTAAAGTGAAATTTTAATGCAGTTTTTTAGTCAATTTAAAATTCTTTGTTTTTATAAAATTTAACTCTCTTAAGTGATTGTAATTTTTTGTTTAATTAACAAAATTAAACTCAAACTGAATTAGCTTAAATAACCATGAAATTTCTTAATAATTGTTTTTTAATGGTATGTGTGAAAGCATGTGTAATTATTTGTTCACATATATTAACACATACAATTATAATATGCACTTATGTATAATCCTAACAGTCTTGGATATTAGAGTAAATTTACTTACAACATATATGGATAAATCAGAATGTATAATTTTGCATGTTATTTAGAAAAAAAATTTATAATTTTAACTTTGCCTTTAAATACAAGTCTGTAAAAGAAGAAAAATAAATATGTTTCTTTACCAAGGAATAATTTTCTACCGCAAAATAAATTTTGTAAAAGAAAACTAAAATTTCTACTACACTTAGTTAAGTTATATTCTCAAAACTCCTCAAAAAAGCCCACCACATTGCAAATAAAGAAGAAAATAAAGCTTATTTTAGTAATTCATAAATCTGCAATAAATTCTTTAAAATTCCTCATTTACTGCCTGTGTCCGATATATATTCATACTAATACTTTTTCTTTACAAATAATTATACAGATATAAGTATGCGCATAAAAATATCCTCCAAATTATATGATAAACGACATGTCAGATTTTTATAAAGTATCAGTTGATAGAATTGAAGAAAATCACAGAAGAACGGACTTTTAGATGAATTATAATGGCAATAGAAACCTTGAAAATAATTAAAAACTGTCATGGAAATAACGCATGCAAAAATTGATTATAGAACATTTTTGCATTAAAAGTAAGAGAAAAAATACTTAAGATTAATTTTTGTAATTTTTCTTCGAGAAAGTAATATATTATACATGCATCTGACTTCTTGTTGCATTCATCAAAAGATTATAATAAAATATAAACAAAAGATATGGAGGCACGTGCATACTTTATTTGCTAAATTAACTTAGAATTGCAGCAGATTTTTTATAAAATTATGTATTATTATTTGATATTTTTTAATTATCTCTCATATAATTTACTGTCTATCTCTCACCCGCTGATAAATCTTTCAGTCAATTTTATAAATATTGGAGATGGGGTGCCAAGGGTTCCAAGCCCTTTAACCAAAGGAATCTATTGTGCTATTTATAAAAGTTAGTCCAGTAAAAATAAAATGGTGATCATCCAAAATGCAAGACCAAAAAAGACAGATATATAAGAGCAAAATTTATTTGGTAGATAACGCGTTTTACGAAGGTGATGATGATGACAAAATTAGCATTTAGTGTAGTCTCTCTATTGATGGCTATAACCAATTTCACATCCTTCGGAATATAATCAAAGAGGATTCCGATGTAATCTTAGGGAATAACAGTCCCTGCGGCTTCCACATATTGCCAAAATTCAATTAGTGTAACAGAGAGTGAGTATCCTTTTCCCATTGTTGTACAAGCATGGATAACATGTATAATTGGTGATATAACGAGAGAACAAGCAGGTCAAGGAAGTTACTTAGTGTGGTGCCTAAAGAATTCTTGAATATTGTGTATCATGTATGTTCACAAATTATCCTGTTGGAATATGACTAATGGCAAGCGTTGAAGTTAAGAGAAAACCATGGATTCCAACACCTCTGAGAGAACGCCTCAGAAAGCAGTTGTAGAAGGATACGAGAATGAAATATAATACCGCACCAAACTATGATAGCAGTGCACACCTGTAGTTTTGAGTTAAGTGTGAACAAAACAATTAAAACCATGCGGACATTTCATTCAGCTACAATGATTAGAATGTTTTTTGCACCAGCATGCTTCCCTGTACTTAGCACTGAGTTGGACTCTATAGTTAAAGAGAAGCAGAAGGGTGGAGTCTTCATGATTTTAAAGCAACGACCGAACAGAAGACCCCACAATTTGCCCTGTCATTTCCAGATATATCATTTCACTTGGAGGACATTGCGACCACTCCCAGTTTTAACGTGCCCTAGTCAACATTAGCAAACATGACAGATCTTCTTTTAAGCCGGAATTCTAACTCACTATCATCCGATGATGAGAACATAACCAGACCACCACGGCCTTGACGTCAAATGATGGGTAAGAGAATGAATCTCAGTTCACGTTGAGCTACCTCTCACTCCCGTGTGCACAATATGTGTACGGCATTCGTGCAATAGGAAAACGAGGTGGGACATGTCAGTCCACAGTTCATTTCTTCATTCAATGGTTGCAAATCTGAAACACAGTTGTTTTGTTTCTTTCAACTTAATCTTCGATTTCTAAAGGATAATTTGCATCTCCTACATTATTATTCGTCAGTCAAACTCAGAAACTTGCTCGAAAGGCAAATTAATGTTAATTAATTATTCGTGATCTAAATTTTTTATGATTAGCCTGTTTCCTTCAGGTGTTTGCATTTTGAGTGACCTGCAGTTTACAAAAATCAAGTTAATGAGATGTAATTTGTGTGAAAAGCTACTTACTTACGCACCATTTCTATATCTTAAATACTATATACCAAAACAGGAAAACAAAATATGTTTGCATAAATTATTTTTATCATTAATTAATCAATTTAAATAATTAGTCATTTTCGTTTACTGATACAAATGTTGTTGTATATAGTAATATAATGCTTCCTAGAACATTTTCACACATTTATTTTTCTCTGGACAAGACTAATTCAGTGTTTCAAAATGTATTTTCCTATAATTTATCAATAATTATTGAATATATGGTAATGTAAATTGTTTACTTTGATATTATGGAAAAGGTATAGTTACGTATTGAAATTAACTCAAGCTGTGACAGCAGCTTTTCCAAAATCTATGAATAAACAAGAAAGTTCTTGCCGTTTTCACGTTGCAATTGAATAAAGGAAGAAAAAGTATGCAAATTAGTATATGATGAGGTTCAGAAACCGGTTAGTCGTGGTTCAGAAACCGGTCAGAAGAATATCAGTCGTTATAAAAGCATGTTTTCAAAGGCTCATTCATCAATCGCAAATCGTTCAGAAGCGAAAGAGAAATGAAAAAGTCGAAAGAACTCGTTCAGTGTTGTTTACTTTACTACACTTCAAAGTTGGCCTATCAGCGGCTGCATCATGTCACCGAATATGTCAAGCCTTTGGGGACAATGCTTTGCATGGGCAAAACACTGGTTTCACAAATTCAGATCGGGATATTTTTCCCTTTGTGTTGAAGCTGCTGGATTAATTGTCAAGTGATTCACTATAATTTATACTTTAAATTCTTTAATTATAATTATATTATAGAAATGAAACATTTTAAAATTGACTCTTTGCTTAACTGCTGTTGATAAACTGTATTAAATTTCAAATCAAGAATGAGACAAGAAACATAATGAGTGGGAATACAATCAAAATGAAATTGTTAGTCAAGAGGTTTTCATAACTTAAAAAATTGCCATTTTAATTAAACTATATAGCAACAAATATTTCTAAAATTCATCGTTAATTCTACTTTCTCTAAGGCATTAAACATTTATTTTGAAGTATAATTGAATTCCAATATTTTTTATCGAAATATAATCGGTAAAAAATTAAAATATTTTTTTTTTTGAAAACCATTTGTTCCCAAAATCAAGTATAAACAATTTTTAAATTACAGGGTAAATAATTTTTATTATATAGCACAATATTCAGGCAAAGCAACCTTTATTAACCTTAAAACCAAAATAATTGTTTTTAATCTTAATAACAGAAAAATAATTCTTTTCTCACTTATAGATATAAGCTACTTTAACAGGTAATATTTTAGACCAATTTAAATAATTTTCTATTACGTAATTTTTTTTATTCCATTTTGAACTTAAAGTATTTCTCATTTATAATATTCGATACTATCAAATTGTTTCGCTTCATCACACCTTTTACCCCATTCACCCACTTTTACATCTAATGAAGCTTTCTAAAATTAGAGTTTTTCGTAATTTACTTTTTAAAATTTATTCAAATGATGAAACTCATAGATTACATAACACGGTAAACACTCGTTTTTTCGAACACATAATGACTGGTGAAATAATTCTTAAAATCTAAATTCATTAAATAGAAAAATAAGCATTAATATTTTATGTCTTTTTTATCAAATTGCTCCCGCTTTCTAAAGGTAAAGTTCTATCAGAAAGAATTATTTATAATTCACTCCATAAGAAGAAGCAAAATTTATACTTAAGAACAATTTTTACTTTCCGTTTATTGATGAAAAATGTGGGGAAATAATAGCTTATTTTTCTAAACTACATTTTTGGAAACATATTTTCTCATTTCTTCTATGTTAAAAAGCATTTCACTGTTAATTTTCTCTTAAAAATATCTCAATCTTGTTCTTTTGATACTTTTAGTTAAGATACTCTCAAAAAGTATCTCATCTGCTTTTTTTTTTTTTTGCAAAAGTCACAGAACTATATCGTTTCCTTTTTTCTTTTTGCAATTTGAAGGCTCTCTTTCATTCTCATTCATTGTGTTCTTAATTATTCAATCATTCTATACATCTTATTCAATCATCATACATTACATCTGAATCCATATTCAAAGTCTTGTAATGAGATTTTGGATAGCAGTGGGTTTCTTGATCGAAGTTCATGAACGAGTAATTCATCTTCAGATGTCTTCGGCTACAGTGATTTCTTTAATAAAGCATGCATATCAAAATGACCTAGAAGTTATTTTTTCTTCAAGTTTATTTCAAGTATAGATTGACAAGTGCAATGAAGGATGGAAGTCATATAATACCAATTTCATAAGGCGATTCTAAATTATGATACAAAAAGAAGCTTTTGATAATTACACATGAAGCTATAGATCAGAACTTTGATGGATGTTGTACAAAATGAGAATTGGATTTCGGGGGAAAAATATTCCACACAAAATGTTTAAAAACATCTTGCATTTAAAAGTCAGGGCTGGAATTAATTATCCAAAACTTGAAAATCTACGATTCTCCAATGAAAGGGTTTATCCAAATATCTCTAGCATAAAATGAAATAAAAAATGAAAATAAAAAAATTTATAAAAATCAGATGATAAAAGTAAAATCAAACTAAGTATGTTAGAGAAAGTGAGTTCGAAAAGAGGGAAAGAAAAACTTCAAAATTTTAGTTCATAAGCGGGAAATAAAACTATCATTGTATTTATGGGACCATGTTATGGACCAGCTATTAATTCTCAGAGTCGTAAAATGAGAGTCAACTGAAATTTCCAAAAAATCCAAAGTGCGGATGAAACAAAAATTCGAATGCAGTTACACAAATTGTGATGGTGATATATTAAGAGTGTAGTTTAATTCACAAAATTATCTTACTCAAATTATTAGAAGTATTCAGAAAATATCAATTTCATTGATGAGGAATCTTTAAAAAAAATTTAATAAACATTTAAATAAATTTGTATGATCTTTTTCATAAAGTATTTCGTAATCAAAGCCTCACTTAAACTTTAACTCTACATAGATTTTATCTTTTTGTTTTCTTTGAAAAAAATGCGAATTTTTTCCATATATGATAAATGCTAGAAAATTCAAATTGTATCACACATTATATATTTTTGTCTTATTTACTTAAGACTTACTATCGTTTTTTTTATCAAAATCACTTACATTTATAAAAAAAACATAATTTAAAATTTTATTTAAAAATAATTATACCATTCTGAAAAATGCAGTTGTTTTAGAAAGAATTTCTTGTGAGTACACATATGAAATGAATAATTAAAGGAAAGTGATGATGTCATTTTCAATCATAAAATAAAATACAGAATAAAAAATGATATAATAAGAAATAAGAAGCAGCTGCAAAATAAGAAGAAGCCAATAAGAAGGAAGATAGCATATAAAAAAATTGGTATAAGAACAATCATGCATAATAAATCAATAAAAGATTCAATAAATCAGCAATTTAAAAAGACATCTGTCGAAATTTTCGTTAAAAAAATTTTCATTAGCCTACTAATTAGATTATTAAGTGTGTAATCGAGTGAGTGTCAAGGTTACTAAAAGGAAATATGTAAATACAAAGCAAAAACACTGTTCAAAGTTAAAGCGTGTAAGCAACTTTCCTTCAGTGTGATAATTTCTTGAGAAATGGGTCAACGCGGAAAAGTGAATTTTCCTTCTGGATTACTTTCCATTCTAGGAACAAAAGCATTAAGAATAACAATCATGTACGCAATCCTGTCTAGATTAAGGATTTGATATAGATGCTTCAGTGCTTAGAAAAAGAAAATAAATAAAGTGCATAATTTATGCTATTTATTTATTTATTTATTTATTTTTTGTCTGTTTCTACTTAATTTTTTAAAAACAAATTCTATGAAACTATACCCAGATTATATTGTTTGTAAACATTACATGGAAAAAAAATTACAAAAAACTTCCCATTTCAATCAGTTTCTTTCTGATAACAATATTATTTTTAAATTTTGGTTTGATTAAAGAAATTTTCACTTTCATGTCATATTTCTTACAAATGAGGATTAAATAGTTTCAAACAGTTTTTGTGAAATTAAATTGCTTAGTGATAAAGCGTTTTAAATGTTTTGATTTTCGAATATACTCTTCAAATTGTAAAAACTGCTTTCGGATATTCTTATTTTGTAAATAATTGTAGTAGGTCCTGATGTAAATATATTTGTGATTTTTCCAAGCTATTTACAGAACAAACTAGATTTTGAAATTATAAACCGTATATTATTGATTTATAATTTATTTTGTATTTTATTTATACATTCCCAGGTTGTTTTAAAGTCTCCCGTATTTTACATAAATTCCTAAACTTTTATAATTTATTTTATGCCTATTAGAAAATGGATAAGAACTAAAATTGCTTTCGCAGGAGTTAAATTTTAATCCTTTGTGAACAATTTTTATATATAATATATATATATATATATATATATATATATATATATATATATATATATATATATATATTATAAATGAAAACTAACCTATTAGCTTTGAGAACACAAAAAATGTGAAAAAAGCATTTTTTTATTTACAATAAAGGAATTTTTGCTGTATAATATTTCAGTTTTAGATCACAGGTGCCGTATAATCCATGATTCCAAATTCCGAATTTTTTCGACGACGAAGAAATGTTGCTAAGATGACGCATCGTGACGTACGCCATCACGCAAATACTAGGGTTACCAAAATAGAATTTTCTGCATAAATCTTATAGGTCTCCATATGTATGACGTAATAAAAACGAGGTTGCCAAATACATAAGAAAATCTGCCAAAAAATCGCCAATCTCAGAATTTGGCATCAGGGATTATACGGCTCCTGTGCCAGTTTCAGCATCTAGATTAATTTTAAATATAAAATAATGTTTTTTTTTATATCATATTTTCTACGTATAATCTGAAATAACACAGTTGAAAATATATTTATGGAAAAATTTTAAAAAATTAAACATCAAAACATATCACTTCAACACAAGCAACGAGACAAAATCAATTTTAATCATTTTTACTATTTAGTTTATTTTTTCACATCATACTTTACTCTGTTTTGACGATTATGCTGTATTAAGTTTTTGAAGATGTCTTTTTAGCATTTTATATAAATTCATAAACTATAAACCTACAAAAGTGATTTTGCACATTATTACTCAAAAAAGCGTTTAAAATACAAGTGACCTTCACAGAAGTTAAAGTTTAATTATTTATGAACAATGTATATTTAGGTATAACACACATTAAGAATAAAAATAAGCGTTACACATTAGCAATAAAAACAAGCATTGTTTTAATGTTTTAAAAATATAAAAACATAATAACAAGCTTTGATTATTTAAAACAAATGATTTTGCCTTTATTATATTTCAGTTTTTACATCTAGATTGATTTTAACTATAAAATGTACATTTTCAATTTTCTACCATATATATTACATATAATGTAAAATAACACAACTTATTTTTTTTTATTCTCTATATCCAGATCTAAATCCAAATTTATACTTATTTTTATTTAAGTTAAATTCACGGCACTTTTATATTCATAATAATTTTTAAATGCCATGTTCTGAGCTATGCATGTTTACATATATGTGTATGATATTTTAATACAATAAACGAAGTCATTCAAATACTTCTACATGAAACATCAAAAAAGTAAAATAAGCTAATAGGCATCGGTGGTTGCTTCTAAAGTAATATGAAATATTTTTTGGCATTATTGACACAAAAATTACAACACCTTCAGTGCTTCTTAGAATTTCTTCGGAGGAATCCAGCCTCCAAACACTTTCTCTAATTCTACAGCGCAAGCCAGAGATAACGGATCATTGTTTTTTCTTGTAATTATTTGCATACCTTGTGGCATCCCATTTCGGTTGAGACCCAGTGGACATTGAGTTGCTGGCAGACCAAGGAAATTAAATATAGCGGTGTAAGCTGTGCTGAAAATTAGCGGAATCATTTCGTAAATGTAAGGTGCTGTGACCGGTAATGTTGGATAGAAAAAAACCGAATTGTCATCTAAGAGACTTTCGAATCTCTCATCCAGTTTTTTTAGTAAATCTCGGTATAATGGAACACTGCTTTCATTAAACAGCAATGAATATCTTCCAAATCCTACCTCAATTATTGTCCACAAAGTATAATCAGATTTTCCAAGAACAAATTTTAATAACTCCAACACTCCATTCACATGGGTGATTTTCCCGGCTGTCGTCATCTTTGGTATATTAGTTAAATCAGCTAAGAGTAGATGCAATTGAATCAAGTTTGACATGCTTAATAAAGGTAATTTCACTTCTTTTACTTCAACTCCATAAGTTTCGCTGAAGTGAGAAATCGCCTAAATAAGAAAATATATTGCGTTTCGTTAATTTTGTGTGTATATATATATACATATACAGAGAGGTTTTAATTATAAATTTATCTTTTTACAAAACTAAATATATTATTTTCTTAAAAAACTATTAAAAAAATTAAATTGCAAAATTCAATTTAATTTTTTTAGGTGAATTGTTAGTTAAATTTTATAATGTGATAATGACCCTAACTAACAACAGTATTACGTATCCATTTTTAAATAGAAGTAATAATATAAAGTTTTTCTTAAGAAATTATTAAGTCTCATCATATTTCTCTGCCAGTTTAACTATAATACAATTATAGTTAAACTTAATATTTTATGATTGACTATTTATAGATATACACAAGAATTTTTTTTAATTTAGTTATAAATTTTACTTTTTATATTATCATATAAAAAAGTAACTTTCAAATACCTTAAAGTTTAATTTTAAACTATAAATAATCTTATTCAATGATATTTCTTAATACCAATTTTATAATTTTTTAATTAATAAAATTAAAAATAGTATTATTATAATTTTTCCTAGTAACATTTTTTGAATATATGTTGCAATCTCTCATTATATCTAACTTTATGAATAGAAAAATTCAATTTCCCTTATTTCAATTAAATGGTTAAACATTAAACAAACAAAAAAACAATATCGATTAATGGAGAGAAAAAACTAATCTTTCTCAAATAAATTAATATCCCAAAAATGGCAACACTGGTTGTATTTATTCACCTTTTTCATCGCTTGACGAATCTCTTTATCAACAGGATATACTAGAGGATCGAGAAGATCTATTTGGTAGTAGATCTTTAAATTTTTGAAATTCACCTATAAAATTAAAAACAAAAGTTATGTTAATAAAATTCATCTGAGAATTATAAAGCACATTAATAAATTTTTGAAATACAAAATTTATGGCGTTAATGGATCTCAAAAATAATATTTAATTCATCAAGCAATGTAATAATCCAATGTAAGGAAATCAGTTTTGGTAAATTATTAATCACGTATTTCGTTTCATAGTTCAGAAAACTAAAGAAAAAATTTTCAATTATTTATTTTTCAGATGAAAATGAATCTAAATATCCGATTCATTATAAAATCAGGATTCAAAATAATAAATTAATATTTTGTTGAATAATTTTAATTTAAAGAAAATGTCAACACGCACCTAAATGAAAATGGCTACTGTTCTGCTTATATTATACCATTAGTAATCTCTTTTTATTTATCAAAAATGATTAGCATATACAATCATCAAATATTTTTTCTGTTAATGGAATGTCTTTAGTAGTAATTCTAGTGACAAAAGTTGATGAGTTATTATATCTAAATAATTTGGACAAAATCAAAACTTCTATTTACGACACAATTAATATTTTATCTAAAATATTAATATTCTATAAAACAAAAAAAATAATTATTTAAACAATTTAACTTTTAATGATTGCTGTTAAGATATAAATAATTGATATTGCATTATTTGAATTTTTTGGTGTATCGCTTAGATCGATACGAAAATTATAATAATTAAAATTACTAAATATGAAAATTTTTAAGGAAATTTTCAGAAGAAATTATAATAATTTTAAATATTTCTTCCAGAATTTGTTACACATTCAAGAATAAACATCGAATTATCATTTCTCTTATGTATATATATTTTCAGCGTTTGAAAAATAAATACCTTAAGCAATATAATGCAAAACTAGTAGCCAGTCCGACACTTAGTTGCAAAAAGAATTGCCATTGCAGGTGAAGGTTTATATTGAAGGACTGCCACGCGCAATGTTTCCTTTCTCATTGATATACTTTTAACGAAAAAAAGCAAACATGTTTTAACGTCTTTGCTGCATGCATAAATGAAGTAGCTACACTACGGCCTACACTATAATATAAGGAGTAGTTATAATAATTATATATTCGGTTCATCAATAAGTAAATCTGAAAACAAAGTTATAATAGCCTTGTGTAATTACTTTAATCAAAATCTACGAATGTATGTCAATGCCTTCCGAAATACTTTGAGATATTTTTAACACATTTTAGTCTTGCGATCAACATTATTATATTCTATATATAAACGCATACAATATTCTGCTTAATTCCTTAATATGTCTTCTTAAAAAATGAACAGTTTCTATTATTATTTTAATATTCAAATTTTATAATTTCTTAAAATTAAAAAAAAAATGCTGGGAAATATTTTATGAAAAATTTCTATATTTTGGGGTACTATAATCTTCAGAAATATATTCCTTTCCAAAAACTAAAGGTCTAAAGAAAAATGCAAATTTTCATAAACTGACTGAAGAGCTTCCAGTTCAGTATAGAAGCTTGTATATTTAAATGTTCTATAATAGCCAATTATAATTTTATGTCAAAATATATGCAGATAAAATATGCAAATTAAAAGATGTCTAGAGCTTTGGTATGATTTCTTACAAGACAAACTTATCTTGATAATTTCTTTTGTTAAATTCTGACCATTGGTACGTACTTACATTGAAACAGGACAGTTAACTTTAGATGTTATTCCATTTTTTCAGCGTTTATCAACGTCTAGAGCCACATGTAAACTTCCTAAGAGCATGGTTAAATAACCTGCTTTCCAAAGTAGAAACATCATGGTTTAGTTGAGGAATTAATTGAGATATTACATTCAACCTGCGCAGCAAAAAACAGTATTCTCTGGCACTTACAAAGTATCAAGAAATTCTATCTTTTATATCATTTGCTAGAGTACTCTCAATCCATTTTTAATGAAAAATATTTCATATGCCTATGGAACTTTTACTTATACGGTTATGATCTCTTTACTGACATTTATCCGTTGAGAAAAAAAGATTATACATACGAAATAGCCGGTATATTCTCCAGACCTGAATCTCATGAAAATATTTTTGAATGTCCTCTGCCAAGGTGTATGAACATTTTCTTTTCCAACTATTCTTGCATTCTTTAAAACTGCTCTATACGAAGAATGGTTATAACTCGTACCTGTTCATTACCACATGAAGTTGCAAACTTTATTTGCAGATGAAAAGTGATCCCATGTATTATGAACGTATTTTGTATGTTTTTTTTTCTAAGTTTTTCTTTGTCATTTGTTTGTAACTTCCATATATCATCACTTTATAAAAATTCGCCCATGATTTTATCCTTATCATTTGATAAATACATTTTATTTGATATTTCATGGCAATCATTGCATTACTTGTTGATTTTTTGTAAGGTAATGCTTTAAACTAAGTGAATTACGTTTATCTATAAAAAAAATTCATTAAATATCTCATATGGTTATAATAAATACATATCTTTGAATGCAAAATTACATGAAAATTAAACACTGCTTTGATAAGATGAAATAGAATTAGTAAACTAGTCAAGTTTTGAAATCAGTAGTTAGAGTTTTGAAATTAGCAACAACATATTTTAATATGAAGGCTTCCTTCTAAGTTCCTGATAACAGAAAGTAATCCTTGTGCTTCTTTTCCGTTCATTTATTTTAGGATGAATAACATAACCTTCAGAAAGGAAAACATGTAATGCCTCAAGCTATTAAGGCATGTGACAAGAATAATTAGAGTAACTAACTTCAGGAAATATTTACTTATCAGTTTATATTTTGTGTGTTCATGATTTCGTTAAAGGAATGAATTAATTTCTTTTCCATTATTCCTTTTTAAAATAAGTGTTAGAAATTTTTGATTCCCTAACTAATTATTGTTTTACGTTAAAAATTTTCTGTCTCTTACTCTTTCAATTATTCAAATTTATCATTTTATATATTCTTTTTGGCAAATATTGTGTTGGGGAAAAAGAGAATCATTATTTTAAATAACAATCCAGATTAATAAGTTTTCTGATTCGATTTTTGTAAATAGCTAAAAACTATTTTATGGTCCATCTTTATATCTTGGGGATTCTTTGACAGCTACATTCCGGACAACTTCAAACATTTCTAGTGATTTTATCGACATTTTCGAAGACTTCAATTATGCGAGATTCATCTGCTACTCCAACTATGCGAGATTCATCTTAACTATGCGAGATTCATCTGTAATATCCTAAGTACCAGAATGGCATCGCTAAAAGCAAAATTGTATTTACTTTTTCAGTGGGAATAAACTTATAGATGTCGTATTTCAGAGGCTGGATATGGAAATTAGCAATAACAACAGAATTGCGTGTAACAAGCTGTTAAAATATCGAGACCATAAACATCATTCGCAATTTCATCCGCATGGCTTGCATATTCACTTTTATCAATGAAAAACTGCAGAATGAACTATATTTTTTCTTTGTTGACTTCTATATTTAACACATTGTAACCCACTACTGAATGGATCAAATAAAAATAGCAAAATATTTTTTTAGTACATAATTCACTTTTCCAACAAGAACACAAATCTGAAATAATCTAATCTATACTTTATGAGATAGTGATAACTACAGCCCATCGTCTATAGAAAATTTTTATTTCTTTTTTAACAAACTAATATTAACATTAATTTATATATTTCGTAAAAGATACATTTTACAATATGAATTTCAATTGAATTTTGAAACAAAAAGTCACAATCCCCATTAAATCTATATTTCATTATATTTTATTTAAAAACGATAAAATTATAAATTATAGTTTTATTAAGAATAATCTGAATAATAAACCTTTCTTTCTTAAAATAAACTTAAATAACAAATAATCATAAACGTAATTAGCTTAAAAAGAAATTATCTTAATACTATGTTGCACGTGTTACTATTATTATCTAAAAAAACCTCAACAACATAATAACGATGTATTAAGTGATTTAAGGAAGATATTTTTTTAAGAAAAAGTAGTTTCCTACTCTCAGAAATTGCATTTGAATGCTATTTTCTGATTTGTTTTCAATTCTCAAAGAAATTGTTTTTATTTCTCAAGTAAGAAGGAAAATTGTTGACTACCAAAGGTTTAATATCGAGCGATGTCGAATGGCAGCCTAATAGGATTGCACTTTAGCCTATCGCAGTATCGTTTCGGTCATTGGTCGAGATACTGATAACCAGCGGAATGAGAAACTAGCAGGATCATGGAATCAATATTATCGTGAAAATTCAAAAACTGCATACACCAATAGGAATTGTCTCAGAAATGTTAGTAAAACTACCATAATAAGAAGAAATATAGGATCTCAATGACTGCCAGTCACTGAACATCTACCAAGTAGAAATATTAACTCCAAGATTTTTAAAGAATCCTTCAATGCATCAAAAAGTCAAGAAACACGTTCCTCTTCAAGATAAAATCTTATTATAAGCAATCCGATGTTATTAACAGTATAAAATGTCATCGCTGCCACAATAGTTTCCCTACACTTGATCCTAAATTGCAGACAAAAACGCCGAAATTTATATAATTAGAGATGAATTAATCATCTTTTCAGATTAATTGGTCTAAATATAACATCTTGAAAGCTTCATTGTTGAGTATCATTATAAGCATGTATTTGACAACGCCATATTAATTATCGTGCCAATCGATTAGTAGAAAAACATTTTATTCATCTCTTCTTTGCCGAAACTGTACTTTGAATAACATCTGAGTATTTCTGACGTGAGATGTTCCTTTGTTTTGACTATCCTGAACCTCTCTGTTCCACAACAATGTTAGACTACTGTCTTGACTATCGTGCTTTTGTCATGGTCCTCACATTAAATACACGTATAGTGTCCATCGCTGCCAATCGATTTGGCAGACCATTTTTTCACTAGTCACAATAGAAAATGAACTGTATTATAGTGTTGAATCAGTATTAATAATTGTATCAGAATTTATCAAATAATTCATACCAATTGCATAAATGCTATTATTATGGTTATTTGGGGATGATGGTTGTTATGGTTATTATGGTTATTTTGGGATGATATGAGATAGTTATTTTGGGTTATTACGAAATAAATCAGGTTACTGATACGATTTTCAATTATTCTAGATTTATACTGAAAATTTCTTGATACTTTTAAAACATATGACTCTATTATTCCCATTTTTCCCAGATATAGCAGTTTTAATGCCTGATGTTGCTGTTGGCTTATCCACTTTAAGGATCGGACATTTGTCAGATCAACTCCAATAAACTGTTGACCGTTAGAAAGTCAATGACTAGCAGGGGATCTGAGGATAAATACTCAAGGGAAAGTCCGACGCAATCCAGAATTAATACATAATACTGTTTTTAAATAATAGTTGTCTTTAACCTCATAATTAAAATTAGTTCTCAAATTTTTCTCACAGTGGTTGTTAAAAATATTCTTTGCTATTTTATGATATTTAATAAAGTTCAATTTATAACCTATGTTAAGAAAAATAATTCTAAAACAAATCTACATCAAATTACTCTATGGATGATTTAAAACTACTTAAATAATATTATCTTAAGACTTAATATCTTTCAACAAAATTTTCAAATTAAACTGTAAAATCGCTTATAGAAAAGTATTTTAAACGTAGACCAGAGTGTAATTTCTTAAATACTTTGCAAGAGCTACTTTTATCTATATTTATCCAAAACTAAATACATTTTAAATAATAAGTAATAGTTTAAAATACATCAAAAACCAAATAATGGTTTATATCTAATTAAAATCCTTTAAGCTAAGCAATGCAATTTTACAGTTTTTGAATCAAAATACTGTTTTCTCTCTTTAAGAAGTGCTCTCAGAGAAATTGAAAGCAATTATTCTCTTCAAAAATAAATTTATGATATGTTGGCTTACTTATATAATTCTAATAATTATTTTGGTTATAGAACAATTTTAATCTAATAATCACTATCAATGCATTACTATGAACTATTCAAAAAGGGAACTTTAGTTCTCAAATATTTGCATAATATATCTGTAAAAAAATATATTTTTACAAGATATATTAGGTGGTATATCTCCTATCATTTCTATGTGGTGAATAAAAATGCATCACTGAGAATTGTTCATAAAGTAAACATATCATAGATCTTAAATAATTGTATCACTAATCTGTAAAAAACAAAGCCTATATGGAATACAATGCTTACCAGTATGTGAGCTTATAATATAGCATTCATTATGGGAGTGAAAATAACGGAGTTATTTTCTCAAAATTATTAAAATAAATTTTCTTATTGGTTGAGATAAGCACTGGAAAATAATTTTTTTTAATTTGTTACAATCTAAAATTTTTAACAAAGTTTGAACAATGATTGCTTAAAAACTTATGGAACATTGATCGATAATTTAAAATATATGATTAAAAATATATATATACACTTTGTTAAAATTCATTGAAAAGAATAAACTAGACCAAAAAACGTAGATTGACAACTTTTCTTACTGGTTGGTCAAATTTCAAACGCTTTTCATTTTTGGAAGTAAAAACTTTCATCACAGTCAGAAGATCTTCGGAATATCTACACATAGGTCCAGTGTAAAGATATTTTTCAATTTCAGGAATAAGTTTAGGAAAACTTCCGCTATTCGAAACCATACCTAAAAATAATTGTAATTCATAGGACTTTAGAAATCCAAATAATAGGTTTATATTGCAAAAATCTAAAAAAAATTGTAAGACTTCATTTTACGTATAACAAATTTCTAAAATTATGCATCTTAAACTTTCGAATTAAATGTTTTAGTTGGTAAACATTTCTCTCTAATGAATGTATTTGATAATAAATTCAGTTCTGATCTAACAAAATTATTACATTATAATGATAGCTAAAAAAATGTACTGTTGAAGAATAATTCTACCATTAATGTTGAATGGAATAGTTTTGATCACATTTTGCCACTTAATCATAGTTCTTAACCTCAAAAGTCATCTATTAAAATATTTTTCCTTAATAACGGTTTTTGTAATTTTCTATGTCATAAATATAAAATTTTCTTACTTGTAAAGTAATTTTATATAAACTCAATGTATAAAAGTGAATACATTATATGCTCAAAACTTTAAAAATTACTCTCTATATTACTTTACTTTAATTTAAGATTATTAATTATATAAAATAGTATTTGTGATGATTAATAAAATTTATTTAAATCCATGAAAATAGACATTTAATAAAACAGAATAAATTAATAATGTTTCGTGCAATTAAATGATATTTTCATTGCGGTTTTTCATTAAATTTTTTACTTGAAACTTCAGCCTAAAATTAAAAAATAAAGTAATCTTGTTAAATAAAAATTAAAAGATCAAAGTTAGTGTTTCTAATCAAATAAAAGTGATCTTTGACTTGATGATTAATATTTATAATACTCCTAAATTTTATAATAAAAATGTTTCAAATACATAAAATATTACTCTTTCAAAGAAATAGAACTTCGAAAGGAAAATAAAACAAATGATTTGATTTCGAAAATTTAAGCAATATATTTAAATAAATTATCAATAAATGTTGAATGATGTAAAAAAAAGAACATTCTATTTTACTTACCTATTGTCGCTTTGTGGGAGAATATACTCGTAAAGTGAGCAGGTATTCTTATACTCCCTGTAATGTCATTACCTATACCAATTACGGATCCCCCAGCACCAATAAGAGCACTTTCTCCTCCTACAAATATTTTATAGTATTTTAAGGTATTATTTACAATATTATTATGTAGTTGTGTACAGGAAAATCATGTAATATCTAAGAAGGCATTCATTAAGTAAATTAATATTTTAAATCGTAAACAAAATAGGAAAAAAAATTGAAATTGAGGGATTTTTTTCAAAATTTCATTGCAAAAATATGTTTTTAATAAGACTTTCTTTTACTCTAAAAAGAGAACATATATAGGATAAGATTGAATATGATTATGATTTCTATATACAGAAATTTCTTATGTTATATTTAAAAGAGATAATCTTTACGTTATATTTAAAAGAGATAAGGACTAGAGACAAATATTTTGTTAACTATAAAGCAATTGTTTCTTATGTTACAATTGAAATCCAGAGTACGCCACTTAATTACGATTCTTATAGAGTTATAAAATAAATCCATGAAATCAGTTAACGTTTTATCTACGACACATTGTATTGAGACGGCGTTGTGAATCCAACCTGTAAATGAATTTGCTGCTTGCCTTCAAATCACATACTTCGAGCGGCAGCAAACAAGGAGAGGTTCACCATCGAATGTCTGAGAATATTGTCGAAGTTTATTTGTTAATCAAACGATTTCTTATAAAAGAAGCAAAACATAGGTTTGAGAAGCAGTTTTCCATTGATTCAAACCATTAACACATGGACAATAGAACAGCAGAAAAAGCAAAATGAAAAGTCATGACAAATCATCCACTTTATAATTAGCTTAAATCGGCAAGGACGATTTAAATCTAAAAAAAATTTCCTTAATTAATATAGTTTTAATAAATTTGAATTTTAAGACTATTTCCTTGCTTAAGCCAACATTAAAAATTCTCTTTTTGTTATAATTTTCAAACTATAAATCCTAAAGCACTTCAGCTTACTAGTTATGTGGTAAACTTGATTTTATCCAAATTCCACTTTTCCAGCAAATTTGTTAATGAAATTATTTACTTTCGTCTTTTTTTTTCCAAAAACTTTCTTTTTAAAATTAATTTCTTGTTTTAATATTTCTCGTTTTTTTTTTTTTTTTAAATCTGTTGTTTTTAATAAAATAATTTGTTTTTCAAAGAAATATAAGTCGTATTTTGCTTGTTTTAAATACAAAATTCAAAAAAGTGTTTACATACTTATTCTAATTGTAAATTGAAAGCGATGATTTTATAATCATCTTTTTATAATGTACTAAACTTAATAGATACGAAAATGTTTTCTAAATATTAGTTTCATAATAAGTTTCATAGAAATTTTAAATATCGAAGCGCAATTTTGTTTACATAAATTTATAAGTATCTTAATTGTCATCAAGTAATTTATCCATTATTTCATTAAAATATATCTGAACATTATGAATATTATAAAATATGATTATTGATTCTAATTAATTAAAGCTATTTTAATGATAAATCATTGCTGGTATCTTTTTAATTAAGTGTAATAAAGAAAATATGCTTATTATACAAACCACTACTTCCTCCTGCAGTTTTGTTTGTATCATAAGGATTGTAAGTTTTCCCACGTAAAGAATTAATGGTATCGAAGCCGAAGCCAAATTCGGCTGAGTTAGTAGTCGCCAAAACTATAGCACCAGCATTCTTCAATAGAGAGACGGTAGGGGCATCTTCTGCTGCTATAACATCTTTGAAAAGTTTGGAACAAGCTGAACTATGTAAACCTAGAAATAAGAATAGATATATTTAATACATTGTGGCATTTTATTTTAATATCAAATCTTAAAACATCTAAAATTATTCTTTAAGGTAAAGTAAAATGTAAAAAGCAAATTAAAAAGAAATTAGCATAAACTTGCACATAAAAAAATAGCATTTTATAAAAAAATATAAAAGTTTCAAGTAAAATTTTTTAAATGTCCTTTTTTATATAGATCAGATTATGACAAATAAAATTATTGAAAGCATAGATTAATGCCTTTCTTTAGTTATTATAATATTTTAAGCGAATCTATTTTTCAGTTTCATCTTAATACACAGAAATTTAAAGGTACAAAATTTATGCTGCTACGAAAAAAAAATCGGGTTATTTATTTTACTTCGTTATTTGCGAAATGTTTCTTCATTTTGAAATAAATATTTTTAAAATAATATTAGAGTCAGAAATTAAGTGAATACTTTAAAATATAAGTATTATAAAAATGCTATATAATAAAGGAATGTCATAGAAAAATTAAAAAATATATTTCAAAAGCCATTAAATTTCAGAATAGTGTCACTCAGGTGTATAAAAATCCTAAAAAACCTATTATATCCAAATATTTCCCAGCTTACCAAACCGTTAGAATGTTAACTATCATTGATTAAAGTAACTTAAACCGTAAAAAGATCAAATAAACTAGAACTTTTGTCGAGGGTAAAATATTCTCAACGTTATAAATTTTCATAATGTTGAATAAAAACTGGAATATTTCAAAGAATATTTCCACCAAAAAATAGCTTCTTGGAATAATTCTTTTTATTTAATATTTATTTACAGAATCAATTAATTAATAGTATATTGTTAATTTTTTATTTAATTAATAGTATATTATTATTATTTACATTAATTTAATATATATATAATTAATTATTAAATCATTATTAATACAGGTTCCAAATTCTTATTTTTTATTATAAATTTGTTTTTATGAATTATAATCATGTAGTTCTCAGAATTTTGTATCAATTTATTTGTAAATTATGTTTTCTTTAATCACATACTGCTGCTGTCTTTGTGTTACAGCTTTGATTTATATTTATAGATTAATATTTGTACTTTTGATGTGTTTAATCCACAATTTAATCATATTTGATTATGATTTCTCATTTATCTGGAACTTTTTTCTCTTAAATCTATCTCTTAATTATAAAACATTAATTATTTTACCTTAAAATATTTTAAATATTTGTAATTATTCCAATTATTATTCCAATATTCGAAAAAAATTATTATGCAGTCATATGAAAAGTGGTTTTATAGAAACATGAACTTGAAGCAGGAAAGAAAGATAGTTAATTTCTTTGTACTAGAATTGTTGTGTTGAAACTCACAATAATTTCAGTTTGCTGTTTCCTCTAGCCTTTGTTTCTTTTGCGCATGATAGTTAAGTAAATATGCAAGAAGTCACATTGTAAGAAAAACTAATTTTCCGTTAAACATATAAACTAGTAACCACAACAATAAAACGCATTTTACATTTATAATTTTCAAGGATGATTTTTTTTTTCCTTTTTACTCACCTGAATTCTTGGTTGCTTTTAAATATTTATTTCACCTAAATATATGCCATTGCTTTTGGTATTCTCATTGCCAATTAAATTTTAACTTCTTTTAATCCTCTGAAATTACTTTTCTTCGGAAAAAATCTCTTTTATACTATATGAAGCTTAATATAACGTATAAATAGTGGATTATCGTTAGCAAAATTATAGCTATCTAAAATATGCTCAGTAAATATAATTACATGAAAATTTAAAAGCGGCTAAAGTGACTTTGAAAACAATTGATTTTAAATTCTTTGTAATGAACTTTTCAATACTTCATTTTTATGTATACAAATGCCACTAAGCTATTTGCCTTGATTTTTTTTTTTTTTTATTTTTTTATTTTTTTTGCTCCCCAATACCAAATAAACTCTTTTTCCTTACTATGTTAATCAAGTGATAATCATTTTGGGTGATAAATCAAGTGATAATCCATCGTAAAAAAGAAAATAATCTTAGGAAGCTATATGATAGAATAATGTATATTCTGACATTGACGTTGAGTAGAGAAATATGATACTATTAATAGTAAGGACATTTTTGAAAGGGTGAAATTGAATTACTATGTTTCAAGAATATGTGTGAAATTATGTAAAAATTAAAGTAATATCTCATATTTTTCGATGAGAAGTAATCACATTTTAGAAAATGTTTTAAATATAGACGAACAGTGTGACAAGAAAAGAATTTCTAAGATTAAGACAGAAAATGCTTAGTGATAGCGATTCTATTTGCTCAGATTATTCAAAATCGATTTCAATATTACAAGATTAAAAAAGCTACGTTAAAATGTTTTGGATATTTCTGTAATTTGTGCATGAAAGGCGCATATCTATTTGTTATCGAACTTTATTTACCAGTGTCTCTCTCTCATTATAGTTTTTTCGTTCCATTATTATTTAACTTTCGTGTATCATACTCATATTTTCTGAAAAGCTTTATCAAAAACAATCTTTGTATTCAAAGCACACTTGAAGAGCTTATAACTTCATTGCAGTTTCAATCTCCATTGTAAATACAATCATTGTAGTTTTCCTGAAATATGGGTTAGATTTTTCGATTTCAATCCTACCATTTAAGAAATCACGTGATTTTTAGAAGAAAACTGTACTCACCTTTCACAGTTAGTAAGACCTTAACTGTGAAAGGCACTCCAAGTAAAGGCTTTTCATCTTCCAGTTGTCGCCTGGTAAACTTTCCTGACTCAATCAGTGCATCTATCTCTTTCGCCTCGTCGATGGCGTCTCGGAAACGATTCTCACATAAAGCGTTGATGTACGGTTCCACTTCCGTTATACGTTCAATATAAGCTAAAACAACAGACTCGCTCTTCAGCTGAAATTAGAATATAAAGCATAGTAGTTAGATATAATCAATGTACATTTTCAGCAATCAAATATAAATTGAAAGAAATGAATCAAATAATAAAAGTAATTCCTTGAATTTCCAGCCATACTGTAACTGTTACTTAAAAAGTACAAAACCTCTTTTTGAGCCTCTTTTTGAATGTAACCTCTTTTACAAAACCTCTTTTTGAATGTAAATCATTCATTACATTAAATGAATCACCTTTAAATTATATTTTACATTTATAATTTGATGAATGAGTACAGGCCACATTCAGTTCTATTCTTATAAAGGACTTTATGATTAGTTCTCTTTCACTTGCTATCAAATTGGCTTTTTTTCACTGTTTATGTTTCTTTTATATTCAATATGCTCTTTGTTTTATGTTTATTATAATTCCAACAAGATTTTCAGGCTTTTCAAATTTAGTATTCAACACCTTTAAAACAATGTTTTTCATTGATAACTATACAATTATTTCTTAACAAAACACATATATTATGATTACTGCAAAAAGTATTTATTGATAAACCATTTCACAGACACAAAATGTTTGTAATTTCATAATTATATCCAAATTTTTTGCTAACTTTATATTTTTATGTTAATAACTAAATATTGATATTGTGGGTTTGTTTTTATTTATTAATACCAACCTATATCATAGAAAAGGCTATTTTTATTATTTATCATTCAGATTTATAGTTTCTCCATAAATCAATGCTACAATATTTACACAATTCAATGTTGTATGACAGTTAGGTATGAATTCATGAAAATAGAGAATTATTTTACTTTTATTAATAAAATTATTAATTGATTGTTTTAAATAAGTTTCTATTATTTGAATAACCGATATTAATATACTTTAAAGTTAAACATTATTTCCGAAAAAAAAATTTATTTTTCAATAAGCATTTTTAAAGCTCGATAATATCCCAATAAGAACATTTTATCTCTAATAATCTGTATAACACTAAAGATTATTGATTTGATCGAAAAAATTATTTGATTTATTTTTAATATTTGAATCATGATATCTTTTTTGTTATCTTTGCCCTTTGTAATGCTGATAATATTATAAACAATTCCTAGGAAATCCTTATAGTTCAATAACATGTATTTAGATCTGCTGTTTACTTTGTTAACTTATTTATTAAGGTATTCTTTATTCCATATTAAAGAAATATTTGCAAAAATGTAATAAGAGTTGTTAAGAATAAGAGGCGAAATAACAATTATCTATTTCTTGGATCAAACTAAAAAAAGTAACGTAATTAAAAATTCTATATAATAAGATATGTAATAAATTGAGTAAAATTCAAAAAAGTTAATGATTTTGCTGGTTTATATGCATATTTCAGTCAATGAAATTAAATTATTCATCTGAGAATTCACATTTTTGTAGAAGCAATTTCCCATATTTGGGATATATCAAATTAGGAACCTATTCTGCCCATTTTACTCCATACATTGTAAAAATCAGGAAAAAAATGGAATGATGCTATTTAACAGAATAATATTATTTTAAATATTAAAATAATATATAGATATTAAAAAGATATACAAGTAAGAAACATAACTTCTCAAAATACATTTAACAACTATTTATAAATTATTCGAAACATCACATTTATTAAGGATAGTTAACAATTATTACTTTGTGTAAAACTGCAGTTCTAAATTATTTAACATAAATTAAACATAATACTAATTTATAAATTGGCACAGAAGCATTTGGAGCAGCAATTTGGCACAGCTCATCTACAGAAAAAATAGTTGTCAACAGATTGTTTCTTAACTTCGTAATTATTCATGGAACAAAAATGATGCTAAATGTTATTACGATAAGAAAACTAAAAGTCAGCAAAAAGCGAAATATAACCATATCTTATCAATTTTGATATGAAAGTAATGAAAATTTCAAAAAAATATAATTATTTCATGAAAGTAACAAAACTTTTTCCACCGAAAAATTTCCTAATTAAACATTAAATAATAAATAACAATATTTGTAAAATATTCTGCGATGAAAAGCACTTACAAAGACGAATAAGGAGGTCGTGATAGAAAATACTTACCACTAAATACTATTTCATTTATGAAGAACAGGGAAAGAAATAAACTTACTACCACAAAATTTCATTTTTATAAGAACTAACGTCAACTAAAGGGAGCTATTGTTTTCTTTATAATTGAAAAACTAACAAAATGAAAAAACAATCTATCCTATCTTCATGTCATTAAATATATCCTTCAATAACTAAATCAATACTAAACCTATTTTACACTAAAAAATATTCAGGATAAGTTTGACAAAACTCTACTTGTGTCTAAGCAACTATTGAGGAAATTTACTTGGAGGACATGACTAATAACATAGCAAGACATGTTAATAATATCATTAACTCTCTTAATGATAATATGTGTGAAATGAAGTATTCACTCCCAAATATAAAGAAATATTTGAGAATACACGTGTTATCAGAGTATTTGATTTCGTGAAATAAAGACTCTAAAAGAAAATACTTTTTTTTAAAGCAACTAGAATACTATTTATTTGAAAACATTTTGCCCAATTCATTAAGAACAATGTCATTTTCTTCATGCTCGATCACATCGTTCAATACTGATATACTAAGTTAAGAAATATCTTGTGAATAAAGAATTATCACTCCAATAAATCAAAAGTTAGGGACATAACAAATTTATTAAAAGATGCTGTCTTCTTTTTATATAGTTTTAAAATATAAACAAAAACATAAATTATTTCTCGAGTAAAAAAGTAATTTATCATAAATAATAAATTATTTTGTAGTACTTTTAAGCAATACTTGTAATAATGTTTTGTAAATGATAAACTATTTAAGGCAATTTTTAAGTTTTACATAATTTATCTTTCATAAAAAATTTTCATAAATTGCTTTATATAATTTACCATTTAAAAAATATTCTCAATGAAATGACATTCATTTAACCTAGTTAACAACAATATTAATAATAACGAACATTTCGCTTTACGGATATTTTGAATTGCAATTGCAATTCAATCTAGAAGTAAGTTCAATAAATAAGATTCTATCACGCGCGTATGTATATATATAAAAATATATGCAAGTCTAATAGTCTAAAATTACTTACAAATAATTCTTTTCTCGGTTACTTACGTTCGGGAATATCTAGATTGAACTTACATGAAAATAATAGCTTTTTTTTTTTTTTTTTTTTGCGTACAATCTAGATACTGGCGAACAAGGTGGAAATTCTCTTTTTCAATAATTTCAGTAAATGTACAAAAATTTCTAAAATTTAGAAAAAGAAATAAAAACCAAAACTTTTATTCATTGTAAAATTACATGAATTCAATAAATTAAAATTGAAAAAACCTTGAATCTGATAACTTTTCATGTGAGAAACTAAGGGAATAAGCAGAATCACTAAATTTTTGAATTCCGATGAAGCCACAATACAATGGAAAAAGAAACAGACTAATGTCTTATGTTCTTCATCGTAAGATACTCGTTGTAGTTTTTATTCTTTGCTATTACTTATATGGCGATAAATATTCCTCTGAGCATGTCAGAAATTTATGTACTACTTCAAAGTCAGCATTTGCAAGCCATTGTTACATTCCAATAAGATCCACTCCCACCTTTCTGGAGGCTGGACATTCGAGCATTTTGGACATTTTTTCTATAATATTTTGAATAACAGCTCCCAATTCACTTAGAACACTAAGATCTCCACACATTATTCTTTTTTCTAGAAAAACTATGCCGCAAACAATGAAAATCTTGAATCTGTACTAGTGCCTCGATAACAGCTGCTATTGCTACTGTGACTGTGACTACGGAAATGCAATCTGCAACCAAATATAGTAGGGTTAAAAGAGTACCTAACCCTAATAAATGAATGCAAATTTTTGCTAAAAATTTATAAGTAGTTTAAAAAGCCAAACATGCGTGTGCTTAGCTCGGAAATGTTTTATGTTGTTATAAAAGATTCGAAAATGTGATGCATATTTATCATCTTTTCGCCCTATTCCAATGAACACAAACTTTAATTTACTCCATTCAGGTAAATTAAATCAAAACGAAATAAAGGTCATGATGAAAAATATTAAAAAAAACTAACCCTATTTCAAACAAAATATCTACAGATATTGGTTATCTTGTTTTTTGGTCAATATTCAATGAACTAATAAGAATTATCTGATTCTATAATCAAAGATATATGCTAGTGTTTTTACTTACCAAAGTAACTTGTGCGATGGGTCTCAATGATAAACTATATCGATGATAAACGATATATCAATGATAAACGGTATCAAACAACACCAGGAGTAATTAGAAAAGGAAAATACGCAGCAAAATCATTGTAGTAGTCACTACCTGAGTAATGTATTAGAAACTTTTTGATTGTTACAAACCTTTGAGATTTTCATTTAAATGCTTTCTAGGGATAAAGTAGGCAATTTTTTATGATGTGGGTTACACGTCGATAGGATGTTTGCATAAATATAAGGTATGTGCATGCATTTCACGATGGATGAAATAAAAAGGATAAAAGGTGGAATCTTCACCATTTAAAAAAGGGCTTATTGTTGGTGACCATTTACTGGAAACCTTGATTTCGAAGACAGCAAATCTTAATGAATTATCAAAGATAGTCTTATCAAAGGTTTTCAAAACTTGGAATCAGAGGCCACAGTTTTTCTCTAAAAGATGTAACGGGAATTCGATCTCAGTTTTCCAGCAATGTGATCGGCGTCCTCTCCAACAAACTGCACGGAAGAACAGGAAATGTATGCACTTCAAATGACATAAAATATCAACCAAAGTTCTTCCTAATAAAATTCAGCTTGAATAGTTTCAGAAAAATGTAGAGGGTAAGAATGCACTTTAAGAAAACTGCTCACTTCTACTCGAAATGCAAAAATTCGCTTGCATTGGTGTCAGGAAAGAATATACGTGACATCTAAAGATTAGAAACGGGTAGCATTCACAGATAAATCAAGCTACACCTTATTTTGTACTGATGGAAGGCATCAAATTCAGTAAGAGCTTCACTAAGTCATGAATTCATCTTGCCATACGCGCACTGTGCAAGCGTAAGATACTTAACTACATGGGCAGATCATATGTATCGTGCACATTTTTTACTTTGATAACTACATATACTTCATGGACGATAATGCAACTATAAATAATTTCAGGTGTGTTCAAAATTGGTTTGCTTACCATAAATTTTGCTTCCAACATTTTCCTACCTCAAAGCGATCTTATTCTCATAGAAAATGTGTGAGAATAGTTAAATGATCCATCTCACATCACTTTTATCTTTCATCGAATTTAGAAGATTCCAAAATGTGCATGACCAATGCATGATATTCTCTGAATATAAATTCATTCCAGAAGCAGATAGATTCAATTTCTAAGCGCATATGAGTTATTATCAAGGCAAAAAAAACTTCTAATGAAACATTTTTCTTTGGTTTCTAATTCTTTAGCCTGTGCGTGTATAAAAACAACTTTCGTGAGTCCTATTACAATCTCTTACAAAAAAAAATGTATATGGGCCAAACATATTAGCTTTCAGAGTGCATGACATTCAGACAAACGATCAGTAAACAGCTGACAAATGTTGATTTCTATTTTCAACATCTGTATATTGCTATCGTATGTCTCTACTATTAAGTCGACGTCAAATAAAATCGTTGCTAATGTTGTATCAAACTGGAAATTCAAGATCTTCGCTTTTAGTATTAAATTATCTTTCATTCATAGCTCAAAAAACATTCGGATCCTTTTTAGCGAAATCTATCTCTAATGACTCACTTTATCCAACACATTTTCTTATATTATTTAAAAATGAATGTAAGTACTTATAATGTGCATGTATTCAGTTTCATTTGATGTTATTTGAATTCATTTGATACAATTTAAAATTCTAACGTCTCTAAAAACTCAACATTATGTTTATATTTTTTCTTTTCGCCATTTAATTGTGTTCATTCTGCGAATCTAGTTAAATACGATTACTTTTCTTGTATTTAGATGTAGCATTGAAAATATCTAAACATGAGAATGATATATGTATAGTATTATGCCATAAATCAAATTTTTCACAAGTTAAATTTAACAGTTTTATGAAAACTGTCACTATACTTCCATTTCAATCAATAAATTCATATTTAAGTTTGGGAATACGAATTTTGTGTCTCCTTCTTACTTCTGAAATATAAAATATTTATCTTTTGGAACTGTTTTTATTTCCTAATATTATCTCCTTTGTTAAAATTAATTTCTGAACTTTAAAAAATGTTAAAATATCTTCGCATTATATATACAAAGAAATATATATATATTCATTATATATTAAATAATATTTTTAAAGAAAATGCAAATAAATTAATAATTTAATAAATAATTGATTAAAAAATGATACTAATGTTTAAAAACTTTCTTGACTAAACTATTTAAAATTATATGATTGTCAGCTAGCTTATATTACATAGTAATATATAAACTAATTAGCAATTCAAATAATTTATACTATTATATAACATAAACATTTGAATTGTTATGAATTAAAATAAATTTACTGTGAAAAATTTCGGTCCTAGTATAAGCTGTGACTGCAAGGTATTTATTTACATTAGAAGTAAGAAGAAAGGAGTTTTTACACTAGTATTTAAAAATCCTTCAACTAGAATATAAATTGGGTCGTGGTAGCCTAATGGTTAAGGCATCGTCCTGCCATCCAGAAGAGCGGTGGTTTGATTTTTAATGCCGCCAAACACCCACCAAGTACATGATATATGTGCTCGTTAAATCTGTGGTATCGAAAGTCCTGTGGTTGGTCGTTGAGCAGCTACCATGTGTGTAATGGTCTGAAGAGAGTTTCCTCCCTTTTCAGATCAATTTCAAAATTGAGGGAGTGAATTTCTGTTCATGCCATCTACCGGAAGAGTTTAGAGCAAAATCGTATTTTCAATTTCATGGTGCTCTGATTAAAAGAAAGACGCACCCTACTAACTTAAATTCGCGTAGCCAACGGCATAGCTTCTCCTAGTGTCATAAGTTACAACAGAATATAAATTACTCACTTTATTCTCTCGTATTTCCTTTGCAAGCTGAGTGGCAGATTTAAGCAACAATGGATTCTTGATCGGTGGAACAACTTTTCCTTTACCTCCATAAATGAAAACTAAAAGATAATGACACAAAAAATATCCGATTCTGTAACCGATTTTCAGCATCCAATATATAGGTTTTGATAACTTTTTCAGCTTCCTAATAAAATAAAAATGCTGAGTTAGGTAACTAAATAAATTAAACATTAAGATTATATAAGCAGAGTAATGTGTAGTAAACACACATTTTATATTCCATTATTTAATTGAAATCATTCTTAATTTTAATATTTTTAACAGGTGTTCCCTTAAAAATATCAAAAGTTTTATTTTATTTTTTAGACATTCAGAAGAAATTATATATATATATATATATATATATATATATATATATATATATATATATATATATATATATATATATATATATATATATATATATATATATATATATATTCATAAGAAATTATTTCATTAAGTTCATCAATAAAAATAGAAATATTTATTAAAATTAGCGATAAGTAATTCCTAAAGGTTTGGAATGTAAAATGTTTAATGTTTTGAATATAAATTACATTGAAAACTTTAAATAAATGTTAAAAATATTCGATACATTATTTATTTCAAAATAAAATAAATTTTAGTGAAATTTTTACTTTATTCTAAACACAATTTTAAACTTCTTAAATCTCTTAATTTAAACATCAATTTTATATACCCTTTTTATTTTCTAAGAAAAAAGTCTGTTTCTGAAATTCATTTTCTTATTTTTTTGATTAATAGAAGGCATATACTCTTATATAAATGTTGTGTTATTAACAAATAATACTTTATTTAAGAAATAAGAAATCAAAAAAAATGCATAAATTTTGACATTTAATTTTTAAAATATATATTTCTGTAAAATGTATTTAAAATAAAAATTAATTTCTATTATAATAAATTTAGTATAATATTTCAAACGAATAAAATAAAATCATTACAACTGCATGTATTATATTTTTTTAATTTCTAATATCACTCTCGGTGATCTTTAGATTTACCTGGTAATGGATTTATTAATAAATTTATTTTTCAAAAAGGAATCTCTAAAATATATTTTATAATGAAATATCGTATTCCATTAATAAATTTCAATTTTAAAATTATATACTTTTTTATATTAAACAGTGTATTTAAAATTATATTAAAATGAATTCTGTAAGTACTTACATAGAGTCACGCGGTTCCTCATCTGTTGTCTTAATCCATTTTGTGAATGCCATTGATGAAACAACCGCATGAAGAGGACAAAAATATGTTGCTATATTCTGCAATGTCTTTCTTTTTACAAGTTCCTCAAACAACTGCTCAATGAGTGCAATTCCCTTTGAAAATTTCCAATGACACCAAGTTTAAGGTAAAACAACTAAGCAGTGAAGATGACCTTGTGATAAATGGCGATAAGATAAAAACAAAAGTGGGGAAAAAAACACAAAAGCGATCTCAAACAACGAAACGTTGAACGACTTAATGTGATTTAAGAGAATAAATTATTTTAATTATATATATATATATATATATATATATATATATATAGTATAATAATCTATTATTTTTATATCATATATAATTAAAATTATTTTAATAATATTTTAAAAAAATTGTATAAAGCATTTGATCATATATTATTAAAATATATGACAGTTGAAAAAATTCGACTGATTTTTATAGTTTAGTGTTAATTGCATCATTAGTTAAAAATCTAATTTGTACACAATACATACATATTTGACTTGGTTAAGATATTTCAGTGAAATATGAATCGAATTATTTGTCATCTGTCTAAGCCAATAAAGCATATTTCAATTAAGGTTTGGAATATTCTTCTTTCCAAATTAGTTTAGTGCCCATTTACAAGGTGATTAATATTCAAATTAGCTAGATTTTAAGATATAAATTTCGCAAATGTAAAAAAAATTAATTGCATTTCCCCAAAAAAAGGATTTATTTTATTTCTTATCCTATCAAAAAGGATTTATCTTACCTTATCAAAAATTTTACATTTTCTTTAATTTTCGTAACTAATAATAACTCATTTCGTAAATATATAAAAATATCTATTATGAATGATTATATTATTTATATATAGTTTAATTTATAGAAAATGTATGAAAAAATTCAATTTTCCCAATACTATGGAATCTAGAAGCATTAAGAGAATTGAATCTTTTGTTCACAATTTTTATTTGAATTACTAGAAACCAATTTCTTGTGACAATCAAACAAAACAAATATATAATAATGCAGCTGTAGAAGTGAAAATGAGTCAAATCTATTATCAATTATTATTAAAATATATAAATATTAATTATTATTTTATAAATTACCAATATTAAAAAACAATAATTTAAATTTGCTACTAGTAAATTAATTATTCTAAAAATAAATTTAAATGAACTCGGCATAAATATCTTTTCGTAATTTCTATCCACAAGTTAATTGGCAACAGTAAAAAAAGAGAGATAAAACAAAAAAAATCGAACAATCCGTAGTTTTTTTATGAAGTGAGCTGCTCCACTTTTTCATACTGAACCATATTTGGTGTGGAGTCCTACTGCTTCAGTACACACATGCCATAAGGACCTGCTTCTAGGGTAGGCAACCATTCACATCTCATTCATACACAGAAAGAACAAAGACAGGATAGATATAGAGAGAAAGTACATCCATTCCCAAAGCGGGATTCGAACCCAGGACCTCCCTATCCGCAGCCAGTCACTCTGATCACTAGATAGGGCGGTCGGCGAATAATCCACTAAAAAAAAGAAAAGACAACTGATGTTTATATAAAGCATGTATAATTATTATTAAGTGTAAATAATTGTAAAATAACAATGGTAAAAATTCAGCTCAATAAAGCTATTTCTCAGTCATTTTTATTTTGGTGACTAAAATACAGGTGACCACTAAGCACAAAGAAATGTCGAGAACAGAAGTACCTAACAACATAGCACAGGCGTCTATGGAACTCTATAAGGTAAGCATATGAATCCAATCGTTTATAACAAATATACCATAAATTTAATTGTTTTTTTATGAAGTTGTAACTCAATTTAAAATACCGAATAACATCTGAAGAAATTAAGTTCAATTATTTGGTTTCACAATTAAATGTTTGCATATGACGTCATCGGATCTTCGCTGGTGAAATTGTTTAGTTTCTAAGGAGAAATTGAAAATAAACATGAGTTACGATTCATCATGTGAAATATACACAGTAATTCTTGATGAATTAGTATTAATCGCTTGCATATTGAAATGAAGAGAAAACGAAATTAAAATTGCACATGAGAATAGACTTGTGGTGAAAAACATTTCTATTTATGCATTTAATTTTCGTGCTCATACATAAACTCAAAAATTTCGTTAATTTTTTTATTTTTTAATGCTGTTTTATTGCCTTCGCCTTAATTATTTAATTTCGATTTCTTAAGTCCATTGATCTGGGATAACGGAGCTCAATTTTCTCTAGTGAAAGACAGACAAAATAAAAATGATTTAACTTAGTTTTCACATTTGTGTCTCCAAAAAAATATCATCTTTAAAAATTTGTTCAGTTTTTAGGCTTTTCGAGGACCAAATGGCAAACCAACAAAAGCTTTGTTCACAAATATGCGATAGTGCTTGTGAATTTGGTAATAAAATTTAAAATTTTTATTCGTACTAATAATTTCTTTTGTTTTTCTGCCTTTTTGACAAAACTTGATGCAAATTTTCCCGAAAATTCATTTGGGTTGATATTGCGACACATTTATGGGTATTTAATTTCAATCATGCCCTTTTTGCCAATTATTCCATCTGATGTGGCAGCTAAATGAGGCGAATGTTCATCAATAAATATCCCACATGGCTCTATTTTCAGACTGATTTATTTTCCTAAATAGAGAATGGCAGTTTTTTCATGAATTTTCGCCTTCAAATTTGATGTATTTTTTACATTAGAATATAATATTTTTTTCACTAAATTTTAACGACCTGTTGAGGCTAACTTGCGACATACAGTACCAAAATTTGACGCTGCTATCGTATTCTCTTCTCTATTGTCCAAACAACATTCTCAATTTGAAGTACAGTAGCTCGTTCTAAATCTTCCCTTACTTTCCATAAAAGCGCTAGAATAGTAAATGATTTCGATTTTTTTTCCGTTTTATTTATTGCATGGTATATCTGGCTCTTGAGCAGCAAGGCAATAATTTTTGTCGGAACTTTGAAAAAAATTTACCAGATTCCAAGACTTTAATTTATTAAACACAAAGTGGTTGTTTCTTTTGTTATATTTTTACGATTATGATTACATCACTTTATTACAATTCTTATTAGTTTAAAAAATCCATAACGTTTCATCTGTTTCATGTCGCATTGAGAAGTATCGTAAATCTGACTATTCGATGTATTTGCAGCCTGCTTTCAAATTGCATTCTTAGAGCAGCAGAAAACAAAGCGAAGTTTACTATCAATGTCTGAAAATACTGTAGAAGTTCATTTTTTTAATAAAATTATTTTTATATAGACCAAAGCATCTGCTTGGGAAGCCATTTTCCATTGTTTTGAGTCATTAGTACGTTAATAATAGAACAGGAGAAAAATGAAAAAGAACAAAGCCTCCGCTTTATGGTTAATTTAAATTAACAAGAACGATTTAAATTTTAAAAATTTTATTAATTAATAGAATTTTAAATTAATATGTACAATATTTGTACGCAAACTCTTTTTAAATTGGCGTTTGAACTGAGAAACTTTATCTTTTGCTTTATTTAATTAATTTCTTTTTTTTTTTTTCAAACTATTTGCTGTATTTTCCTGCGTTATTTCTGTTAAGTACTTTGAGCAACAATTCACACAATATATATATATATATATATATATATATATATATATATATATATATATATATATATATATATATATATATATATATATATATATATATATATATACATTTCAATTTTTCTTTATTCTAAAATTAATCGTTTTTTATAATGTTTGAATAGCTAATCTTATTAATTATTATTAAGAATTAATTAATTAATAATTATTAGGAACCCTAACGTGGGTAATGGGATAAGAAGAAGTTCGCAAAAAAACATGCAAATAATTCTTATGGAACACGAAAAAAAAATTCTCATCACCACATATATTTTCTTCAATACACGAAAACAGATTTATTAAATAATGAAGTAATTGCTTCTATATAGCATTAGAGGTTTCAGTTAAATTTCTATGATTTTCTCCTTATTGGCAAATTATTCGTTACATGTAACCATGCAATAAAAACGATTTCTCTATTCATTATTTAAAATAACTTTTAAACGTACTAATGTCATAGACACAATTTAATTTATAATAATTTTAAAATCTTATTAATTTTTTTTAATTAAAAGAAAACGCATGAAAATTTCATAAAGTTACTTATTAAGGAAAAGTAAGTTTGAACATTTTATTTGAAAAATAATTTTGTTAATTTATTGCTATTCTCTTTTAAATGCAATTCAAAGATTTTGATTGACTATTAGACTACATGAGTTCACGATAAATTTGATTTTCTGAAGAACATTTTTCATCATTAAATGAGAAAAAAGCGTTGTGTTGAAAATACATTTACGTATTTGTTCAACAGAATCTTGCAGTTGGGGATTTGGTATAGCGTATTAGAAACTTGTTTGAAGACGTTACTGTATTACGTATAGCATCTTAGAGACAACGATGTAATTTATGATTTAATTATATATTGTTGTGACCATGAGGGGAAAAAAGCAAATCATTCACACAGGGATTCATTAAGTGACAAGAAGCTTGTCTAATTGTTATTCATATTTTCCCTTGCATTATTTTTTAGCACCTGTTAGTAATTCCCGTCACTCTAATTTGTTCCAATGCCATTACTTTGATGCAGCATCCTCACAAAAGCAAAGATAATAATTATATTTTCCGTCTCTAATTTTTAAATTTTTTAGAAATTGCAATAAAAATGAACAAAACACACAAAATACATTACAGTTAAAAATTTATAGAACACAATAAAATTTTCCTTACATAAATTTCCACATAACAAAGACATACAACTTGTTTATTATGTTCAATAAATAATTTCGAATTAAAGCATTTCATCTCGAACTTCCTATATCATTAGTTACATATTTTATAAGTCTTAAATTTTATGTAATGCTTATTCATTCTTTTGATATTTTATTGTTTTCATTCCTTTACTGTCAAAAATAATGACATTTGCGTTGCGCATGACAACAGCTTTCTCAAATAAATCTTGAGTACATAAAATGGCTCTCCTAAGAATATTTTCAGAGTTTTATTTGTATTGTATTATGTTTGCTTTGTAGGGTGTTGTAATGAATTGTTATCATTCGTCTTGTTATTGACGTTCTTTTATGTTTTCCGCTGAACTTTCATAACAAACCAAACTTCTTTCAAACATGTAAACTGCCTAACATTGAAAATGCAACACCAAGAAGGAGTAGCCAAAAAGTGACGAAAGTCGGCGTAAAGGGAAAGACAGCAACGGACAACAAGTGCTCTGCATTTCGAAATGATGCGTAATACAGAGCGCGAACAGGATCGTGTCAGTATGTTATAGGACCCTCGTGGATGGAGATACACGAAGCAACACATCAAGTCACAGAATCAGTGAGAATTGTTGCACCAGCATGCTTCCCTGTACCTATTCCTGAGTTAAGTTAGATAGAAGTAGCCGAGTAGAGTCTTCGAGATTTTGAAGCAGGAAACAAGCAGAAGACCTCCAACACTTGGCCTGCCACTCTCAGAAGTATCATTTTATTTGGAGGACATAGCTACCACTTCCCTGTTTGAACGTACCCCAGCCACCTTTAACAAGCGTGACGGATCTTCTGTTAAGCTGGGAATCAAAATCACTACCTTCCGATCATGGAGAACGATGCCCTTACCAAAGTGCACCGTGGCCTGAGTCAATGAGAGTATGAATGGCGTCCTGAGAAATGGTTCTCGATTCCCTGCAAACCATTTGCCAAAGTCCGTCTTCTGAAAGAGAGAGTTTCAATGTTTGCAAACTGAAACATTTCAAACGCTAAAAATTTTCTAGAAGTGAGAATAATTCTGTTTTTAGCAATTTTCAAAAGACCTGAATTTTCTATTATGAAAATAGCAATTGTGGCAGGTTAAAGTGTGCTCCATTGGATTAGCATAGGATTCAATTTTCTACCACGGAGGTCTAGCAGGGTCTTAAGAATAGGTTTGTCAAAATCTGTTTTTGGAAAGCAGAAAATGAATAGAAATTTTAAGGAAAGAAACTAAATCCAACACAGCAAATTGTGGCGCGTATTATGAATTGCTTGATAAAAAATTGAAGTTTATATGTTTATAAAACATTTTAAACATCTTCTTTTATAAGGAAGAAATTTTACCATGCTTACCGATCACACAAAGCTCTGTTGTACGCCTTTCGACAAAAATCAGATAAAGTTTCACCCCCAGACAGTAGAAACAGTTACAATAAATTTCACAGTTTAAAATAAATTTAAAACATGTTAATGGTGAAAGTAATATAACAGCTGAAACATTAGCAAGAATAGAAGAAATAATAGAAATTAATTATGATGATATATCACACAGTCAAACTGATGTTAGAGAATTAAAAAATTTACAAAATTCCTTTTCCTTAAAATTTCAGCAATGTCCCTTACCATTAGACTATTACTACTTATGATGGGACACATCAGCCACATAACAATTCGACCCTTCATACCGAAGAAATATATCGATTGAAAATATTTATTCACTTTCAAAGATCTTCAGAAACAGGAATAAAATCATCAGTAAATTTTTTAACTTCAAAATTTATTTAACTCAGTATTGAAAGAGAAATACAACAATAGGCTCAAGCATGTATATACTTCAGAAAAATAAAATTTCCAGCCAAAATCAGCTTTTGGAAAAATACCAAAAACCTACAGACAAATGTCAAGAAATTCATATAATATCTTTCTCAAATGGAAATGTTTATTGTTTGACTTGCATAGACGAACAATAAACATTTCCATTTGATAAAGAAAAGCCCTTAACTAGACTGAAGTGATTCCATTAAATATTATATTAGCAGAAACCATATTTTTATAATAAAAGGGTTAGAAAATTTGGAAATCAATTCTAAAATTGTAACTTCTAAATAAGACATAAAAGCATACTCTCGCGTATTTCTGAGAATAGACAGAATAAGGAGATCACTTGAACCATTTTATGAACATCCATTTTTAGTAACTGAACAGATGCCAAAATGTTTTACTAAATGTAAAAGAATAAAGAGTCACTGTGACAACTGATAGGTTAAAACCAGCCTATATCCTGACAAATGACAGCGAAGATTTTCCTTCTATAAAAGAATATGCCTTGAAAGTAAATGACGAAAATGCACCTCTTCAGAATTCTCGAGCAAGTAGAACAATCCAGATTTCAGAAAGATTTAAAGCCTGCACCGAACTCTATTATTACCGAAAAAATTAATTCTGTTAAATATCTCATTCAGTTACTTAATTTATTTTCACCAATATTTACTCCTGTCAGTTATATACACTCAGATCCATAAATTAAGGATAATTCAGAATCACAAAGAAATTGAACTCTAAAATAAAAAATTTCACATGTAGAATTATTACATACATCTTGAAGAATAATTTGCAAATTAAAATAAGCCATCCGATGGAGCCGATAGTACGTCACAATGACGAACGTGTATAAGAGGAGTAAATAAGGAATAGTTGCAAAGAAGTAAAATTGTTCTCAAGCGCTTTAAAAGCCTTTCAGTGCAATACCCGCATAGTTATTGCACAAAGGAAGCATTTGGATGATGATTTACGTGGTAGAATTATCATCCGTCTGGAATGTGAGCTTACCCAGTTGGAAGTATCCGAGAAACTTAGAATCGCCCAGAGTGTCATCTTCTAGCTTTGACAACTGTTCCAAGATTATAGTAATGTGAGTAGACATTACAGCACAGGTCGTTCCAGAGTTACAATGAAGAATGAGGACCGATATTTGGCAGTTACTCCCAAAAGAAACAGATGGAGCACAGCATCAGACCTGTCTCGTCAGCTCTCTTCAGCTACCGGTACGATAGTTTCAAGGCAGACCATATACAGACGCTTGGGGTGCATTGGTCTATATTCTCGTAGACCTGTCAGATGTGCTCCAGATACCACAACTCATTGTCGCCTGCGGTTAGCCTGGAATAGAGAGCATGCATTTTGGACACCGCAATACCACTGTTATTGTCTTGTGTGGTGTTTTCCGACGAGTCCAGGCTTAGCTTCCAGTCTGATTCTCACCGGACTTTCATATGGAGAGGGATAGGGACCCGTTACCACCAAAAGAACACATTACGGTGGCGGAGGATTGCTCGTTTGGGGAGGAATTATTCTGGGTTCCAAAACTAACCTTCATGTTCAGAATGTATTCATGGCAGGACACATCTATCAAAATGTCATTCTGGAACAACGTGTACGTTTATTTCAGGCCACCATCCCCTCAGGGGGTTTACCTTCTTTAGGTAAACACGGGTGTCACAATCCCGAGGTACCCTAGTGATCTTTCCTCATCTTTATTTTCTTCTCTCCTTTACTCTGCTGCTTTTTCTTCCTTTTCTCCCTCAGTGTGGTTGCCTCGAAAGAGGTTGAGGGCTCCCCTTGAGTAGCTATTGCCGCACTGTTTCTATTAGCTTCTTTTGGGGACTAAATCACCCGCGTGTTTGCCGTGCCTGGAGACCCGTGTCCCTGGAAAGGAGGATCCTGGTGATTGAGGCTCTCAGAGACCAACACATCACTTTGGCCTCTGCTTCAGGTAAACGGGAGGTGTGTTGTGGTCCTCAGCATGCCAATCGGCTTCCATGGATCAAGCGATCATATATCTGCTGTGTGACTCGATAAGGGTGGAGGCCACGTCAGGGATATATCGAAAGTGTATAAGGTCTGGCTAGCACTGATGCAGGTATACTGCATCCCCTTGTTGGGCTTGATGGTGGGTGGTGCAGTCAGGCCTTGAAGTAATTAACCTATTTCTATGGAATGTACTTCTAATTCTATACTCCCTATGGAGCAACAAATGATACAGGATCAGAAATATTTTGTTATTAAAAGAACTGAGGGCAATTTTGACAATGTCTCTCCTTTCTTAATTAATAAGTGTCTTATTGGTACTGTTGGAAATGTAAAAAATGTTCGCAAGATGAAATCTGGTGATCTCTTAGTTGAAGTTTTATCAACTGAACAGGCCAAAGCCACCCTAAAATTAAAATGCCTTGGTAATATAGATGTTATGGTATGTCCTCATAGTAGGCTAAATTCTACACGGGGAGTAATTTCAGCAGATGATCTATATAATATTTCAGAGGAGGAAATTTTGGATAATCTTGTTGACCAAAAAGTACAACGTGTGCAGCGCATTACAATCAGAAGAGAGGGTAAAATTATAAGAACTAAACACCTTATACTCACGTTTGCTACGCCTATATTACCTCAATCTATTAAAGCTGGCTATCTAAATTGTAGTGTTCGCCCCTTCATACCAAATCCATTACGTTGCTTTAAATGTCAGCGATTTGGCCATGCAAAAACTACTTGTAGGGGACATTTGACTTGTGCTCGATGTGCATCTGTTGGACATGACAGTAGTCAGTGTCAATTACAAGAAAAATGTGTCAACTGCAGTGGTGAACATCCTTCATACTCCCGATCATGCCCAACCTGGATATTAGAAAAGGAAATTATTACTGTGAAAATAAAACAAAACTTATCTTACCCTGAAGCCAGGCGAACAGTGTCATCCCGTACCCCTAATCAAGGTATTAGCTATTCACAAGCAGTTAAAAAAGTCATGAAATCTTGCAGTACCCAAACAGATTTCTTAAATTTTTCAAACTTATCCTCAAATATTTCTAACATAAATGTCTCACCAATTCCAAAAGGAATTTCTTCACTGTCTTTCGCAAAATCTAAGTCTCAAAGATCCCTAAAGTTAAAGAATGCAAAAGAAGGGCTTCATAAATCATATTTAAAGAGTAAAAGAAGCTCAAATGCCTCCAAGACAGATGTAAAGAATGTAGACCCATCAGATGATGAAACACTCCTAAGTGGAGATTCATCTGAATCACAGATGGCGTGCTCCAATGCCGGAACATTCAGTTGAGCTTAATGGGAACCTTCGTTTCTTGGAATTGTCGAGGCTTTCGCACTCATATAGAAGATATAAAAACAATTATAAATCTGTATAATCCAATTTGTTTTGCCATCCAAGAAACATTTTTGAAACCTCAGTACAGTTTAAAATTGCATGGATATAATTGTGTGAGGAAAGATGTTAATCATGATTCAACTTCTGGAGGTGTATGCATTCTTGTATCTTGTAATATTCCTAGCACTATACATTCCCTTAACACTTCATTACAAGCTGTTACAGTACGCATACACTCTACATCTCTCATTACTATTTGTAGCATTTACTTACCTCCCCATGCGATCATCCATGAAAGCGATTTAAACAATTTGCTGGATCAACTACCTGCACCCTTTATTCTACTTACGGACTTCAATGGTCATAACACCTTATGGGGAAGTGATAATATGAATCCTCGTGGCAATATAATTGAACAGTTCATTTCTAATAACAATATCTGCCTTCTAAATTCCACAGAAATAACCTATTTCCATCAACCATCAAGAACTTTTCATTCATTAGATTTAGCTATTTGTTCTCCATCAATTCTACCTTCATTAAATCTTAATGTTGATAAGGATTTATATAACAGTGATCATTTTCCTTTAATTATAAATCAAACTGGTATAAGCAGACCACAAATCTTCCACTCCTCTTATTCTTATCATCGTGCAGACTGGTCTCTCTACACTCATTTAGCAGCTATTACTGACAGCATGGTTAGAAGTGATAATATCAATGATGCTGTGCAAAAAGTAACTAATACACTTCTAGATGCCGCCAAAAACACAATTCCCAAGCGCTCCCCAATTCCACGCAAATATCATAAGCCATGGTGGAACCGTGAGTGCCAAGTATCATACAAAAAACAAAAGAAGTTGTGGGCAATTTTCCGCAGGTGCCCTACCATGGAAATCCTCATGGCTTTCAAAAAAGCTAAAGCTTTTGCTCGTCGAATACGGCGAAATAGTCAAAAAGAATCTTGGATAAGATATGTTTCCTCCATCACATCATCAACTTCCAGCAAAGAGTTATGGAAGAAAGTTAAAGCTTCCAGTGGTTTATATAGGGACTTCTCTATCCCAATACTACGCACAGGAGCTGACACAATTTCTTCTCAATATGATATCGCCAATCTTTTAGGTGAAACTTTTGCAAAGGTATCTAGTTCAGACTCTTATAATCCTAAATTTCTCAGAATCAAAGAGCAAGCTGAAAAGAAACCTATAAAGTTTCATAATAAAGCCATACATCCATATAATTGCAATTTCTCTTTGCTGGAATTGCAGAGAGCCCTGTCCCAGACTAAAAATACTAGTCCTGGACCAGATGGTATCTCATATAAGATGCTTTGTCATCTTAATCATGAATCTTTAATGAACATTCTTTTTCTATTCAATAGAATATGGAATGAATATGTCTATCCCAGTCTCTGGTGCAAAGCAATTATTATTCCAATTCTTAAACCTGGGAAAGATCCAGCTAACCCTCAAAACTATCGTCCAATTGCTCTTACAAGTTGCCTTGCTAAAACTTGGGAGCGTATGGTCAATGCCCGTCTTGTTTATGCAATTGAAGACAATCAGTACATATCACTTTATCAAAGTGGTTTCCGGAAAGGTCGATCTACTGTGGACAATATTGCATACCTAGAAACACAAATTAGGAATGCTTTTGTACGGAGACATCATTTGGTGTCTATAATTTTTGACATAGAAAAAGCTTATGATAAGACATGGCGTTATGGAATTCTTCAAACTTTGTATAATTTTAATTTCAGAGGAAATTTACCCATTTTTATTCAGAGCTTTTTAAATTCTCGCATTTTTAATGTCCGTATAGGATCTGTTTTATCTAATCCATTTATCCAATGTGATAGGGTTCCTCAGGGAAGTGTTTTAAGTGTTACTGTTTTTAATATTTTCATCAGCAACATTCTTCATGTATTGCAACCATCTGTCCATGGAACTTTATATGTTGACGACCTCCAAATTTCTTGCCAAGGTTCCAATATGCGACTGATTGAACGGCAATTACAAACTGCTGTCAATAATCTAGTTGCTTGGTGTAATGAAAATGGGCATACTTTGTCCCCTTGTAAAAGCAAATGTATCCATTTTTGCAGAAAAACTGGGCCTCATCCTGATCCAGAAATTAAGATATCAGGCACAACTATTCCCGTAGTTAATCAGGTATCATTTCTTGGGCTTATATTTGATAAAAAGTTAACCTTCCTACCACATATCTTAGATTTGCGCAAAAGATGCGAAAAATCACTAAATATTCTGAAAGTTCTCTCTAATACCTCTTGGGGTGCAGATCGTAAAGCATTACTCCGAGTGTATAAGTCAGTTATTCTATCGCGAATTGACTATGGTAGCGTAGTTTATGGATCAGCCAGATCATCAGTTTTGCGCAAATTAGACCCTGTTCATCACTCAGCTTTACGAATCTGCTCTGGAGCATTCCGGACATCTCCTGTCCATAGCCTTTATGTAATTTGCAACCAGTTACCTCTTGATCTGAGACGTAAGCAACTCTCTCTACATTACTATTTTAAAATGCTACCGTATCGCAACACCCTTTGAGATCAATGGTTACTTGTCCCTCTTTAAGAAGGCTATATAATGCACGAGCTCATAACATATTACCATTTTATGAACGTACAAATTCATTAATGTCTTACTCTGAGTTTCTTGATTTACATATTCAAGTCACAGATGCTTTAAGATTTCCTGCTTGTAATATTCCTGTAGTCAATATAATCAAACCCTTTACTGGATACAATAAATCAGCTACATCTCCCCTTATTTTGCAACAATTATTTTCACACATTCATTCTCATTATTCCTCCCACATTTCTGTATATACAGATGGCTCAAAATCAAGTAGTCATGTTGATTGTGGTATTGTTGTTGGAAATACAGTTTACGGCTATAAACTGCATGCATCATATTCTGTGTATACAGCCGAAGCTGTTGCTATTAAACGTGCTCTAGAAATAATACATTCTAGCCCTTATCGAAAATACTGTATCTATACAGATAGCATGAATGTGGTCATGCAATTAGATCATTTTAATGATAAGTGTCATCCAATTATTATGGAAATATTGGATATATTAAATATATTGAAGAATAAAGGATTTGACATCTTGTTTTGTTGGGTTCCAAGTCATGTTGGTATTGCTGGGAATGAACTTGCTGATAATGCTGCTAAAAATGCCTCTGACATTTTGCATACTCCATTAACATTATTTGACATCAAGCAAATTATCAAAGATTTCATTTTCTCCCACTGGCAAAAAACATGGGACTTGTAGAAAAACAATAAATTATATAGTATATCCTCTCACATCCTTCCATTCCCAGTTGCTTCCATGCGAAGAGTTGATGTAAAACTCACACGGCTTCGTATTGGACATACTAGATTTACACACAAGCACTTATTCTTGTCTCGGAGTGCTCCAATCTGTGACATGTGTAATGTACCATATACGGTACATCACATTTTAATTGTCTGTCCTAATTTTAATGATTTACGCATTGTATTTTTTAATACCACAAATTTAATTTTATCCGACTTGATTGGCTTTAAACCACATAGAAATTTGTTTGCATTTTTACGTGCAATAGGTTTCTTGAATTCCATTTAAGATTTTTTATCCAAAATAATCTTTACATATGCTTTTCTTAAACTTTTTACACATTCCATTATATACATATGACTAGTCTCTTAACACAGAATTTTCACCTTCAGTTTTAAATATTGTACGGTGCAGAAATGTCCAATATTGGACCTTGCATCAGTAAACCTTACAAAATCAATCAATCAATCAGGCCACTATGGGTGTAGAATTTCTGTTTAGGGATGACAACGCCAGTCCTCACCGTGCAAACATTGTAGACGAATGCCTTCCATCGGAGGATATCACCCGTATGGATTGGCCAGCCTACTCACCGGACTTGAATCCAATAGAGCATGTGTGGAACATGCTTGGCCGACAAATTGCAGCCAGTCAACCCCTTCCCACATGTCTACCGAAACTACGGAAAGCATTGCTTGATGAGTGGTGTAATATTCCCCATGATCAGATCTATAATTTAATACACAGCATGCCTAGACAATGTACGGCCTGTATTGCATCGTCTGGAGGGGGCATACTATGTATTAACCATCGAACCAACCATGTTATATTGGTTTTTGTAAATAAGTTATTTTTTTAAATTTGCTCCAGGGAGTAAAAATCGCAATTTTTATTAATGATGCAAAACATATAGCATCTTTTTTGCTCTAAACTTTTTATTTGATAAATAGACTTTACAAATTTTCCTTTGTTTTGATTCTGCCTCTTTCTTTGCTTGAACTTGCATAATCATTTATTTATGAACACCAGTGTATATTTGTAAACGTAACTTAGTCACTGAATGAGAAGTAATGTTTGAATTAAAATGTGTCTAGTCTGACAGTAATTATTTGTGAAATATCTAAATATTATTTATTTTATCCAATAACAATATTAAAAATAATAAATTTTTAAATTTACTACTATTATATGAATTGTTCTCAAAATAAATTTAAATGAATTCGACAAAAGCATCATTTTGAAATTTCTATCAAGATCAAATATTTATTCAAATATTACTTATTACATTTATAGGTCTACTTGGGCCACATCAAAACAGCTTGATAAAAATCACATTTGTCATTCTTTGCACACGTAGTCTAATAAGACCATAACTTAATTTAAAGCAATCTCCGAACAACCAAAAACACTCAGACTCGAGGTGGGATTCGAACCGACATTTCGTTGAATCAAAGGCCGATCGCTTACCATATGGGTGCCAGCTCATGAAATCAATGAGCAATTGCAAAGCTTAATTATCAGTTAAATTTTTGGTTACATATATATATAATTGGATATTAAATTTTCCTCATTGTATAATCTAAGCTTCTTTTATATTCCATTTATATTTGAGGTAGAAAGCAATTTGTCAACATACAATTTCATGAAAATTGTATCAGATTAAATTATGAAAAGTGATACTTTATCCCCAATTGATTCATGTTTCCATAGTAAATTATCCTAATATTTCGCGAACCAATTTAAAATGAAATTAATTACTCTAATATGTTTTTAATTACTCTAATATGAAATTAATTAATTACTCTAATATGTTACTCTCTGCTATAATTTATAACTTCTCAATGAAGGAGCAACTACGTCATATTTTTGAATCTTGTACAACATAATTTACAACTTTCCTTTATATACATTTTTCTTTATAAATTCTCAAATTTTACTTTATGGCATTGTCTGCAAGTAATTTTTAAAAATACTAACAAAAGTGTACTTGACTGCAGGCGAAATATATTGTAACTAATACTTTTTAAGACCAAGCAAATCTGATAACATACCTATTTTTTTTATGCGTGCATTTCAGATTTAAATATAAGCACTAGCTAGCCAACTCCACCCCAGCTTTCAATAACTGTGACTTAACTGTAACTTAACTTGGAAAACGTGCATCGTACATTTTGGAGAAAAATGCAATTTAGCAAAATAAAGATATGTTCAAAATACTGCTTGAATCTCCGTAAGTCTCACAAATAGATCAGCTAAAAACGAATCAAAAATTAAATGTATAAATCCCTTCAGTTATGAAGATATTAAATTTTAAAGTCAGAACACCATTTACATCCATTCCTATGCACATATAAAATTGTAAACATAAATGAAAAAAGGAAAATACATTCTCTGTAGTAGCTTGTAACAAAATTTTCAAAAATCATAAATTACTTAATATTATGAAGGGACATACACAGAAAGTTGATCTAATCCATAACAACTTCTTTCTATATTTTCTTCTTTCTAGTCATACATTAATGACAGTTTTTGAAAATAAAAAAAAATCAGTTCTTGAAACCGTCAGAGTTTTTCAACAATGTACATCAAAACAAAAACAGCTTAATTTAAATTAGTGCTACAGTTTAAATTAAAATTATAAACACTAAAATAAAAATCTTAAATAATATCATGTTTTTAATTACCCATCAGTTACAATGGGTGCAATGTTCTGGAGAAAATTTCCCCTTCCTTCAGATTGTCAAAATTGAGGGAGTGGGTCCTCTAGTGGTGCCATCTATCGGAAGATTTAAAAAGAGCAAAGACGTACTTTCACCTTCGTGGTGCTCTGACTGAAACGAAAGACACTCCCTTTTGACTTAAATTCATATAGCCAAGGCATAGTGAGCTTGGCATGTCCAAGTGTCATAAGTAACAATTATCCATAGAATTATGATGTTTTGTAACTGCACAGAAGAAATTCCATGCAGCCATTCTCAATTCAACACAGGAAACAAAATTAGCGGCCACACATAAAAATTTTATTTATATAGATCCATGAGTTTCAATTACATAATTTTCATATTTGACGCTTCAACCACTTTAAGGGATGTAAACTACTTTCTTTTAATGATTGTTTTGATCTTCAATATAAAGTATTAAATGATTTTTATCTCTATAATTCTTTATTAATGATTTTACAGATTTACTATTTATTCCTCTTATACTTAATTCAAAATTTAGATTGACTATTCTATTCAATAGTTGTTCATTAATTTTACCTTTTAAAGTCCCATGCTTTTACTTAAACCAGGCCCTGTTTGTTATACATCTTTTTTAATTAAACAAAAATATTATACTTCTATCATACTTAAATACTATTTACTTAGTAAACATATTATTTATCAATTTTCAGTTTTTCTCATGTCAATTCTTTGATAAATTTAACTAAATTTTATGTGAATTAAATATCAGAAAAAAAATTCAGTTAAAATTATATATGTAATTCATAAATTCACAAAAAATTAATCCATTTATCTGCTTGTTTTTAATTTAGTTAAAAAAAATTTTATACACAAGGCTGATCCAGCAAGAGCATTTGGTTTTAAAAAATAGCACACAATTAATTATGAGAAAAAAATATATATTCTTTTACACACAGGAAACTTCTTTTTTACTTCCCTACATGATCACCTCATACATACACCTGGTCATAAGCTACCAAATTTATAATACTTTTCTGCCACCAGTTCATAAAATGAAATTGTCAGTGCACACATCACTAGCTTATCAATCTTAAAATGTCAAAAAACTTTCAGCTTAGAAAAGCTGAAAATTTTCAGAATAATGATCAAAATTATCAAATATTTACTTCTGAATTAATCCAGCACTTTTGAACTGCAGCAATAATGTGAAGGCAGGGAATGATGAAAACCAATTATTTTAAAAAAGTAATCCTGTATTCCTCACCATGTCATAATTTATATACTTTCACAAGAAACATTAGTTTCTTTAAGGATTTACCTTGAGAAATAAACTAAGTAAAAGCTTTTAGCAAGCAATAAGTAATATCTGACTTACAAACAGGTGGCAGAATGTATAACATAAGAAATTTAAAGCTGGTGATCACACAATTTAAAGCCCATATTAGAGGTAGTGAATATGTGAAATGATTTTTTCTTAACTTCCTAATTTTAATTTCTCGGAAAGAATAGTGAGAAATAAACAAAGTAAAAAGTTTCAAACATTGTTAGAAAAAAAACTAAAATATAACAATAAAAAAGCTCATTGATGTATTTTTCACGTTTATTATAGACATATATAAAAGTAGAAGTAAAATTGAACACATTGATCAAGGAAACACTTTTGGAACAATACATTAATTTGCAGTTGAATAAAAAATTACAATAAAAATATGAAAAAGCAACAAACTATTCTACTTTCAAAAATAACAATAAAAACAATAAGAAATTTTAATATAAAGAAATTATATTTACTTATAATATATTGTTCCAGGAAGATTCATTAATATAATATTGAAAATTTGTCAACAATTACACAATTTTTAAAAATGTTTAACAATATACTTAATAAAGCAAGTTAAACCTGCGACAACTTGGAATAGGTTATAAAATTGGATTTAAATACTTAGTACACAGAAAATTTTAAATAAATAACAAATATTCATTCTAGATGGATATAAAGAAAATTGGCTCTTCACAATAAATTCATCAGCTGCAAAAATGAGTTGCTATACTACAAACAAACAATAAATACATTACAACAATAACAATATTTGTATACAAAATTGTTAAATAAATTAATATATTTTATAAGTATAAATGTTTCAAGAAGAAAAGTTTGAATAGATTCTTGTTATCGACCGTTTAACAGTTCTGGTTGTAATCTCAGTACTGTGCCTGAAGAAGATTCAACGCTGAAAATAAAATACAAAGTTAGTTTGACAAAATTACACTGTTACAAAGAAAATTAAACGAATTTCTAATTTAAAAAACATTTTTTAGTTATTAAACTTTTTTAAAAATATTTTACTTACTAAAAATACAAATTGAGACTTCATAAAATCTTAATATTAAATTCATATTAAAAACAAAATTATTTTTAAAAATTTAAAGAGTGTAAGAGTGTTCATAAGATTTAATTTAAAATATTTTCAAAAATATTAACAGTACGAGTTAACGACTAGTAGTATTAAGCTTTTTTATTCCATTTTTTCTTTTTTCATTTCAACATTTTTATATCTAGAAAATATTGTTGAATTTTATTAACAATAATTATGATCCTGAGTTTTATTTTTAAATACATTAAATCTTAATCTTAAATTATAATATGGTAAAAAAGGAAATTAATGAATTGTTTTATACTAATTTTCTTTCATAATGCACTAAACTGATAAATATTTTATTTCATATCAAACTTTTTTTTCTTTTTTAAAAGTTAAAAAATCTTGACAATCATTATATCCTAACCTAAAAAAAATTTCAAATAACTATTTACACTCAATATAGTTTACGAATTTTTCCTGTAACTAAATAGTCACGAATTTGATTAAACTCTCAATTGTATTTCAAAAAAGAAAATTAGATTTGATATTTTTATACATTTTAGAAAAAATTTTCAATAGTTCTCCACGAAATTTATAAGAACAGAATTATTTTGAGAGTATAAATACTAAACATCAATGATATTTATATAATATTTTAAATAAATGCTTTATATAAATGCTAAAATTTTAAACTTTGTTTATAATAAGCCCACTTAAAATAAACAAGTCAAAGACTTTTTTTCTCTTAAAGCAGACTAAACTTAATGACTACACAAAATTATAATTTTAACTTAATAGACATGGAAATAAAATTTTAGTTATTCATACTTCGAAAAGTGTCTCCTTACTCTAAACTTCAATGTGCTTTGAAAATTAATCCATAAATCTTAGTTTTTCAGGGAGTGGACAGTGTGATTGAAAGTAACAAAAACATTAAAAGAAAGGAATTTTGCCATTACATGAATTAAAAAGATAATATGAATTCTATAGTTTCTTTTCTCCTACTGCAATTATTCCTTCAGAGTGAATAAAACCATCTCAGCAAATGAAATTCAAAGACAGTTTCAACTCATTTATCTGATACAAAAATATGTAAATTATATTTACAGTCACAAGTAATTTTTTTGAAAATTTTCATTATATCTGCATCATCTTTGATTAAACATCATAGCTTAGTTGAAAAGTAAAAAAATCATTAATCTTATAGTAAAAGAACTGGATCATAAAAAAGTGAAGAATCAAAAAAATTTAATACAATAATTAATAAGAAAAATAACTTAAACAAAATGAATGGTTATTTCAAATTAGAAAAATCTCTCAGGTGTAAATAATGAATACCTCAATTAGCTGTGAGGATTTATAAATGAGCAAAAATAAATATCATTTCTAAAATACCATCGATTTCTTATTCTTACCAAATGCAAATCTATACCTAAAACATTCGCCGGAAAGTTTTGCAAAATTTATCTAAACATGATTTTTGTAGCACCTAATATAAAAAACAGATTTGAAAAAGGAATTGCTTAAAAAAAATCACTTGTTATTCCTTAATTTACATGCAAAAATTTTAGGATATCCAATATTCTAGTTTTGAATAAATCTTTTCACAAAACAGAAATGAAAAAGAAAACAATAGCACAATTAAAAAAATTGCATTCACAACAAAAAATATTAAATTGAAAATAAGACCAGTAAAAGACAGCAACACAGAAAGAAAAACAATTTTTAACAGTTAAGAACAAGTTTCAAAATTTTCTTGAAGTCATGGATGTGTAAGATTTTCATGTTCTTTCATCAATTGCTATGAACTTTATGAATATATTTAACAACATTTTTTATTATAACCAATGCATTAAAAAAATTCAATGTAAAATCCATTTCAGATAAAATTTATTATGTTCATTATGGAACTAATACTCTTATAACTAGTGATATGACCAGCAAATTAACATTAACTCACAGTAAACATAAGGTTTAGATGAATTTTATGAGTTGATTATTAGAATATGGCTTAAAGTGATATGGAAATCAAACTCAGTTCAAACTAATAAGCTTTTAAAACTGCCTGGTAAAATATTAATATATAGTATTCAAAGAAAAATTCTGTTTCAAGAACCATAAAAGCTGAAAGCCTATCTTTTCTATATTGTGTCTTTTCAATATTGTCATCTTTTCTACATTGTTCACACTTAGTTACATGACTATAATTCTACCATAATATGAGAACAATAAATTTATTTACTAATTTTCTAATATTTCTTTAACCAGAAAAGTTTAATAATTTTTAAATAATTTTCTAATGTAATGATATATTACTATAGAGCAAAAAATGGAAATCAATACTTGAAAAGTTTTTATTTGATATTTAATAAAGAAAAGATATTTTAATTTCAAATCAATGAAGAAAGGATGGTATTAGATTTTCACTATTAATCTCAGTTTTTAGATTTTTAAAAGAAAAATTAGACTTAAAATGCATTATTAGAGTTTGATGGGTGAAGCAAAGTAAAAAATATAATTTGTAGAAGCACCTATTTAATTATTTAAATGAGTAACAGAGAATTTAAATTAAAAATTATTTTCAAATAAACTTAGTTTTAAGAAATATAATAAACCAGCAAATATTTTTCATAAGTTTCAAAGTTAAAGTTTTATTTTTCATAAGTTAGTTACTTGGAAATGCTGTGCAAAATCGAATTTTAAATGAAAAAAATTCCTATGTTAAAAAAATGGAAATCTTTTAAAATCAGGTTTTCAGTGAAAAATAAAATATACAAATTTTCCTCGGGAAAAGTTAGGTAATACTCTATTAAAATGGAAAAGTAATAAAAAATATTCGTACAGAAAAAAGTTTAAAAGAAGAATTTCATTGATGCATTTCCTGAATGACAAATCAAGAAATAGAATTACTAAACATTTTAAAATATTACCAAACAAGGTAAATACCTTATTAATCCACAATAACAATTATATTGAATTTTTTAAAATAAGAGAAAATCTAGCAATAGAACAGAGTAGAAATCAACATAAGATATTCATAGTGTATTCAAAAGGCTTATTGACTAGTATCCTTAAACACATTAAATAATCATTTTTAATAAAAAGCATTTTGAAAATAATAAATAGTTATTTTTAACTGATTTAGAGCTGACAAATGATAATTTAAATGAAATATCAAACGTCAACCATTAGGAGATACAAATAAAATGCTGAAAACTTTAATATGCACTCTATAAAATCATTTGAATTACTTTATAGAAGATTAAATAATAGTTTACTTAAGAAAAATTTGAAGTAAACAAGAAAATTATTTGTGAAATGTAAGGATCATAGGAAAGAGTTAATTACCCAAGTTTGAAGTAATACAAATCTATTTCTTATAGCAAATATATATGAAGTCAGTATAAATAATTCAAAAATTCAAACTTAAACGAACATTGCATTGTGCATGAACCCTCACTCATTTAATTAATTCCATAACTAGTAATATTTGATATTTATTTTGGTTTCCAATTAGGGATATTATATTCTATGCAGAATGAACACATGATCAGTTATAAGAGCTATGGTTGAACTTGAGGACATTCTAGCCAATTTTCTAACAATTATATTACATTTATGTGATAAGCGATAAATTCAGCATTTATGCAAGCAAAAAGTTAATAACTTGATAATCAAATATGAAATATTGATCAATATGTGACATGAGAAATTGTAATGTACAAATGGAAAATAATTTCAGGACTTCTCTGAAGTAATGGTAAAACTTTAAATTCAAAAGCCATTGATACAATTTATAACAGATTTGTAGAATGTGCAATCATGCGTAAGATATATTGGATTTCTAAACTAACATCACAACCACAATAGTGATCAACAATATAGCTTTTTAAATGGTAATTTTCAGTAAATTTATGAATGTCATAAATTTAAAAGTAGAACTATATACTATACATCAGAGAAAACTATCTAATCTTTCCCCCCACACTACACAATCTTAGATATCAATGGTGTGAGACCATTAGAAATTGTAAGCATGAATATGTTTCCAATCCCTGTGATCAGCAAGGCTAGATCAGGTCCACGAGCCCATTCATCCTAAAAATGTCAAGTACCAGAAGGAGATCCCAAATCAGGTCGCACTTGGTAAACCTCAAACAAGATAAAATGTGGTTAGGAAAGGCCTGCATCAAAGAACACTTAGCGCAGGTCTCAAAATGTCAACATAAACATTGTGTCATTTGACCTTATTACAAAAATCTTTTGGGAGTGATTATGGCAACATCATTTTTTCTCTCTAATCATGCAATAGGGGCACATTTTGATAATCAAACAATGAAGTGTACAGCAAAACTATGTTCTCATCCTGATTAGCAATATTTACTTAAAAATTCATTGACATATCTTCTTCAACACAAAAACCCAGGATGGGTCAAGGCTTTCCACAGAACTCTACTCTACTGTATTGTCCGGGAGGCGACAGTTCTCCAATTTGCCACTTTCAGCACTTTAAAGTCCTCTACAAAATCAGTCGATCTAAGTTAGGGCCGAACCATAGATCTATTTGCAATGGGTCTATAATTAAAAATTTTTGAAGTCAAAGACTAGGGGTCCATTCAACAGATATGGCCCACAAATCTCAAATGACATATTTTAATATAATTGACGATGTCAGTTTCATTGTCATATCATACATGGAAATTTTTACTGTTCAGTGTCAATATCGATAATCATAAAAAATTAAGTATAAACACGATATTAACCACATTCACTTAGTAAAATGCTGGTTTATTCTTTGTCACTCAAAAGTTTTGTTTGTTTGTTTTTTTGGCACATGAGGTCTAGACTGGTAATATAACTACAACATTTATGCTTAACTTCATATATTTTTTATGTAAACAGAACGCATACCTTTATACATTAAAAAAAAAAATCAAAAATAAATTTACCATGATCCTTTAATTTAACAAATAATAAAGTAAATTCTAGAAACAAAATTGCCCAAGATTACTTACCAGGTAACTAATTCATTTCCTATAATATCGTAAACATGGTATAAAATTCCTAGAATACACTTTCTTGGAAGCTTCCTTTGTACTAATTCAGATTGTAATATTTCTTTGTACTTTGTTCTCCTAACATACTGTAGCGTAGCTCTACGGCCATAGAGGAATGTTTTAACAAATTCCCCTATACCTGGTATGGATAACCAATAACTACCCACATCCCTAGTACATAACACACCCTGTTGTATCAGTTCCCTGAAAAATAATAATACTTAATAAAAATGCTTTTAGAATACTTTATATTATTTTTAAATTAGAAAATTTTATTCTTTAAGAAATTTTAAGCCAATCTAAATTACGAACAGTATATAAAAATAAATTATCGATTGAAATTTCAGTCATTAAAATAAGTGTTCTAAAATTAATTAAATTAAATAAATGAAATTGTGAAAATAATTTCAAAGTATAAACAATAAAATTATTAGACATAAGTAATTATACTGTTTTAAAAGGAAATAAAAATATTTGAAATCTTCTCATAATATAAAATACTATTTATAAATTTAAACTTTTATTACATTGGAATAAAATTTCAATTTCGCATTAATAACACATTAAACATGTTTAGAAAAAATAAATATGATACAATAAATGTATAATGCAGTAACATAAATTTATAGAAAAAAATCCTAAAATAAGTGTAATGATGAAAAAAATAGCGAATTTATAACATTCAGTTTTAGAAAAAAGAAATCCAATGATAACCATGTCAAATATGTACAGTACAAGAACTAAACACAAATTACAAAAATGTTTAATATAAAATTATTTGGAAAAAGCAAAAATCATTAAGAAAATATATTTTAAATTAATTGACAATAAGACAATTTTACATTTTATTTATGTCTTATCAAAATACTCTGCACATATCTGCCAACATTGAAGGAAAAAATCAGTAGATTCTACTGATTTTAAGAGGGAAAAGAATTAGGAAACACTACTAGTCCTTTTTTCTTGAAGCAGAACGTTAAAACAGTGGTACCGCAAAAGACAATTTTACTCTTAAGATTATACATTCTGAGAATGATTTATGTTAAGCATATTTTGATCAAATATTCATCAACCTCATATGAAAAATAAAAATATATACTACATGTAAAAAATAAACAATGTTTATGCCCCAATATTTATTTTATATGATAACTTTTATTATACTAATGCAATTTATAAAATTTAAAATTATTAAATAAAAACATAAAATATATTACTAAGTAAATTTAATTTAGTGACAAATACTTCTAAGAATATAGAAATTATCAAATACTTTGTCCACAAAAATATTAATTTACTATTCAATTTTTTTAGTTAAATGAGTTATTTAATATTTAATTTATTATTAATAACATATCAAAACTAACAGATTTATAATTAGTTTAAATTTATATTGTAGATATGTGCATTCTACACAAAAGCTAATTCTGACCAACTGTTTTTAAGCTACTAAAACAACTTAATCGATTTTATTGGCAAAATTTCAGCTGTTTTTAAGTTTTTCACTGAAATACTAAAAATTAGTAGAATTTCACACATTAACGGGAAATTGGGAGAAATTTTGAAAAATCAGGAGTTTCCCAATAAAATCAGTAGAGTTAGCAATTACATCTATACTAATGTTTGGCATATAGATAGCTAGACTGTTAATACTTAAAAAAATTTGACATAAACAAAAAAACAGGACACAAGGCATTTCATTTGAAATAAATCAATTTAGAAATAACATCATATATAGAAAACACATTTATTGCTCAATCTTTTAAATTCCATAATGGCATAATGAAATCAAAAAATAAAAAGCTATTAATCAATAAGAAAAATAGCAACTCATTTCTTAATCAGATATTTTACATTTAGTTTTATTCGATAAATTAATCTAAATCCTATTATAAATTTAAAATAAATTGAGAATCTACATTAAACATGAATAAATATTTGGTGAACTCAACATTTATCAAATCAAATGGTATACAGAGTTTTCAAATAACAAAGAACTCTTTTCTTCTATATTATTCCCAAATATATCAAACACAAATTTAGACGAATTATTTAAAGTTTTTCATCATCGCAATTGCACACAACTTTCAAGAAAATTTCATTATTATATTTAACAGTTCATTACATTTATTATAGATATATATAGAATATAGTAAAATATTTAAATAGTCCCACTATATAATAAACATCATATAATGATATATTTGCTCTATAATATTTAGTCAAATACAAACATTCCCTAGCCTAACTTCACAAAATAATAACTGTAGGCTACAAACTTCATAAGTTAATAAAGCCCAATTAACAGTGGATTCGACCTGTTAATGATAACCATTATTTTTTAACAACATAGAACTCAACTGTGATTAATATTCTAGGAAAGTGATTTAACAGATTTATTCTAAATAAGACAACAAATCTCAATTCCAGGGAAGCATTACAGCAAGAATGTAAAAATTACAGTTAGCAAAAATAAACTTGACAAGTTAACTTTATAAAACCAATATATATTATTTCCTTTGAAATTTCTTTATAATGAACACAAATCACTGCTAAACTACTTAGTAGTTGCAGATCTCAATTTCTAGTCACTGGAAATAAGTTTATAAAAACAAATGGAACTCCTGATACCGCAATTACTAATAATGAAAATATTACTGACGAAATTATTAAGAATATAGTTGAAAACACTGAATTTTTAAAACTTACCATGAACAATAACTGAATCTTGTGTTTAAAGCATATCTAGTTTACTAACACTTTAAAAAATTTCAAAAATTATTTTAAATAAGACTACAAATCTCAATTCCAGGAAAGTATTACAGTAACTTGTATAGCTTTAACAGAATAATTCCAATAATAATAGTACAAATAAGTTGGTAAATTCATTTTAGATAAAATATTTTGCAACTATATATGGAACTGTAATTTTTTTTTAAAAAAATAATATATTAATCACAATAATTTATACTTCATCCCAACAATATTAATTAATACTTTTATATTCATTTTTAAAAAATCTGATTTGATTATTTGATAAATTATAATCTTCGAGAATGTTCTGTAATTTTGTCATTAAAAGTGAAATAAAATTTTTAGCATTTTTACATTACTTTTTATATACTATTGCAAAGAAACATTCTATAGGTTCATTTTCAACATTAAGAAATGATTTAATAATTAGCATATAAGTTCAAATCAGCAAAAAATTATGATTAGAAAAAATACCATTTTCAGAGAAAGCTTCTGGCAGGCTTTCAAATTTCATTAATTAATCGAATTTCAATATTCATTTCTACTAAATATGTTAAAAATCTTGCCAGATTTCAACAATGTTTAGTGATAAGTAACATTCACATAATATTAGTTTACATATGTTATATTTTGTAAATAATCTAAACATTTTCATTTTTCAAAGCATATTGATAGTTCCAGTAAAGATAAGCAAATTTTTATTAGTTCTGGAATAAATAGATTTAATATTTTCATAAGAAATTTCTCACAAACTTAGAAACTCATGAAAAATGTGGTATTCAAAATGATTTCAGCATATAAGTATAATATCAAGATGTTCTAATTTGCTGATTTTTTTTAAACATGTTAAATAAAACTTCAAGAGATTATTAAATATTTGTTACTAGTACTCAAAATTAATATCAAACTAAAACAAAAATTATATAAAAACAATTATAACTAATTCACAATTAATTAATAAATTTAATAACATTATAAAAGCAATTAAAATATAAAAATCTAAAAGTAAAGCATTAAATTAAAAAAGCATCAAAAGAAAAACTTACGTAATATTCTCCTCTTTTAGAGAATAGTCATTCAATAAAACACTTTTACTAAAACTAAGATCTGGACATTGCAAAACAATATTCATAAAATTGGCTGTTGAAAAAAAAAACAAAAATTAAAATATAATATAGTAAAAAAACAATACTTGCTTTAAAAAAAATTTCATTTAAATGCACTTTTTAATATTCAACAATTAAAAGACATACTGAAATGAAATTATTAGCAATAAAATTATTATAACAGTATGCAGTTCTAATATAAATGTAGTTTTACACATTATGCATATTGAAAGAAGGACTTCATAAACAGTTTAAAAAAAAAATAGGTGAGAAATAGCATAATATTTTTAGAACTTTGAATAAACATTTTCAATGTATTGATGTCATCCATTTATAAAAATTGTGAAGAAAATTAAGGCTCATTAAAAAGTTCCTAACATATGAACTATCAAAATTAAAACCATCTTTAAAAAACAAATTTTTTTATATATTCTTAGATTAGAATAAGGTTTTAATAAAGTATGTTATAATTCTTATACCATAATATATAAGAAATAATTCAGAAAACAGTAGACAATTATCAACAAAAAATATTTTTAATGATTTATCTTGGAAACTAAGGTATTGAAGTAACTATAGATACAAACTTATTTAAAATAAAGTAAGCATTGCTTCAATAAAGTGAAACATACCAATAAAATGAAAATAAAGTATATTCCAAATATTTCACCAAAAAATTAATAAAAATAAAAACACAGACTCAATTTTTTAAAATTCAGTTTTATATATTTAATAAATGAATAATAAAGCAATTTCTTCCAAAATAGTTTCTTAAAAAATATTTAATAAAAGCGACAAATCCCTGAATTTTTATTATTACTCATTTCTAATAATATTCATAATGTGGTCCAGATTCCTTTAATCACATTTAAATATTATTTTTAATGACTTTCAAAACTTAAAATTGAATTGTGTAACACTCAAAATTCTATCTAATAATATTATCAAATAATAATTCTGCTTCAATATACGTAATGTTTGCATTTAATCTAAAAAAAAATTATGTTTGTAATTAATTTTTATTTATTGATTTATTCTATTTAACCTAACTCAATTATTGATTTCATAAAAATTACAAAAAATATATATATCTTATTTTTTATACTAACTATATTTAATTGGTTAATATAATTAATGGAAAACTATAATTCATTGTTAACTATAATTAATTGGAAAATTATGGCTTAAAAAATACATGACTAGCTAAAGAAAACTTACAGAAATTTCTTGATCAATTTTTATTAATTCAATAATATTTTTCAATATTTTTTTTACATCCTTATTTTGGCTCTTTCGAGCATAATAATTCTTGCAGTCCAATAAAGAAATGAAGTATATCCAGGAGTGGAGAGCATCTTGAAATGTGAAGAAGTGCTTGCTTCCTAGAGGGCAGAACATTTCCAAAGATGCTCGCCATCCATGTCAACATGTTCCTTACATAAAATGCAGTCGGGTGAATCCACAAACCCAATGTGATATAGATGTTTCTGAAGAAAATCATGCCCAGTAAGTAACCTGAAGTAGGAGACCCCTATAGATCTAGGTAGATTTCGGGGAATACATAAGCTCAGCAGGGTCCTATAAGAGGCATCAACTGCATTCTCTTTGTAATAAGCTTTTCGCTGGTGATGGATAACCCGTTTTAGAAGGAGTTTGACATTTCTCAGGCCAGTAGATGTATCTGGAGGGATTAAAAAAGAAGCCTCTTTTGCAACATTTTCTGCTTTTTCATTACCAGGCAAACGTCAATGGCTAGAGATCCACTGTACAGTAATTTTCTCTCCCGCAGATAGTAAACACTTAATGATGGTCTTAATATTTTTCAATATTTTATTAACCATTATTCTACTGAATATTTATCAATTTTCAATTGCTGAATATACATTTCTATATAACTAATGAGATAATAAAAATTATACAGAAAAATTTCCCACAATTTTTCAAAATATATTCATATATAGTAGACACAAATCAACAAGCAAAATATAATTTCAAATTTAAGATTTTAAATCATTCATAGTTTCCCTAGATTATCATTTCTAGAGATACTATAACAGAAATATTTTAAATACATAATGCCATAGTCAAACATTCTAAAGTTTTTTCTGAAAACAAATGTAAGATTCATTTAACATATCTATGAATTGAAAAATATATTCCATGATAAAAGTAATATATATTAAATAAGCATGCCTTCATACAATAATACTAGGAAGCTTATATTTTAGTTACATTATGTGACTATTAACACTAAGCACATTTCAAAATACTTAACTTATAAATATACTATTTATCTGTATTTTCAATTAATAGTATTTGTGTATTATTACTTACCCACTGCTACATTATTTGCACAGGTCTTTTCTACATGCTCTTGAAAATGTTTTAAATACACAACAGCAATTTGATCATCTTTTTGCCCAATTTTGAATAACCTAATTTCATTTTTCTTTCTTAATTCATTCTAGAAAAAATTAAGTTTTTAAATGTTATAAGCAAGGCTAAAAATCTTTCACTGTTAGTAAAAGCCTTTGATATTAATAAGTAACAATCAAATAATGTAACAATCAAATACATAATTAAATTAGTTCGACTTGCTATTAAAATTTTACAATAGTTTACACTCACAGTTAGTATTTAATAAAAACATTTCATCAAAATTACCCATATAATGAACTAGTGATATATATATATAATGCTTGATGTGTTTGTGATTAATGTATCTGGGATGTGAATGGCTACCAGGGCCATCAATAAGTGTTGGATAGCAAAATATCCTTTTCTTCCATAAAAGATAAACTTTGCAAGAAGCTGCAAACTCCCTCCCATTACTAGAGCACAAGGTGAAGAACATTACAGTTACAGCATCATAATGGAACTGCTAGTATGTCTGATAAACTGCAACAGTATCTTATTTTACCTAATATATATATATATAAACTCAGGTAATACTATAAGTGGATCTTTTTATTTCCCAATATTTAAAAATCACTGCTCATGCAGATAAAACCTCTGAGGTAGATCTGTTTTTACAAGATAAAAAAAAAATCCCAAATAAGTCAACTGAAGGAGTAGAAATTACCCCTTCAGTACTCGAAGGAGAAATAATTTCTAACCCATGAACACCTGGAGGAGAGCAGAAAGCTGCTAATAATAGCATACCTGAATCTCAAGGTAGGATAAAGAAATTTCATATAATGGGATTTCAATAAGAACCTGTATGTAAAAAATTCACAAGAGTGAGAAAATGCTTTATTATATTGCATATGCATATGATACTTTAACCGTAATTGAATGAATATTTTAGGTACTCTTGATGCTAAATAATTAAACTACATATCAATAAAAGACCTTCTTACTTTATTAACAAAATAGGAGACCCTATTAGATTGAGTTAGATTATTCTGGATTTAAAGTTCAGCACAAAATGTTTTTAGCAGAGGTGTCTTGATTGTTAAATCCAATACAGAAAAAGTAATAATGCACAATTTGATGACCATGAATTAATAAATATTTTAATATAATAATAAATCAAGTGAAATAACAATTTATAACAGAAAAATATAAGGAAGAAAGACAATATTAATTGATTACATTCAAGCAGTGTTATAATCTCTCAGAAATTTTTATTTTCTAAATAAAAAGTTAATTATGATTGACAAAGATGTGTAAAATGAATATGAATGAATAAGAATATTAATCTTCTCAGACACAGAAAAACATACATTGGGACATTATAGCAGTAAGAATTCTTTTATCCATCTTCAACTTTTATATTCTATTATTGTATTCATTTAAATGACCAGTTTTTATTAAAATGTATAAAAACACAAATCTTTAATCATGATTTTACATCTTTGGATATTTAAAGAGAAATATACAAATCAAAAAACTTCATAGCTTCAATAATCTAATCAAAATATACACTAAGAAATTCTATGACATTAATGTAATTTCTTCATTCAATGAGAAATTATCATAAATACAAGTAGTAATTGCATTAAAAATTACAAGCAAATTGCAAGTTTTGAATTGTATATTTATATATCTTATGTTGTTTTTCATTTAAAATTGATAAAAGTTTTTTTGTGTTAATGATATTTTATTTAAATATTAATAATTATAAATAAAATATAAAATTTCAAAAATTCTATACTGAATCTCTTTTTATAAAAATGTTTTATTTAATAATACTTCTGATGAGCTCTTATAAGTTCATTATTCCCTTCCTGAATATATTATATGTAAAAAAAAAAAATTTAATATAAATTATAAGGCTAAGTATTATTTTTATCATGCTCACTTCATTAAAATGATTAGTTCATTCACAGATACTTATGTGAATAGGATATAACATTTTTTCTAGCACCTTCTCAAACAAACTATTTGTATAAATTATATTTTCCTTCTTGATAAAGAGTATTTTCCCTCAAGGAAGCTTTGATTACAAGCAAATTTAAAACACTACTTGATTACTTTTAGCAGCTACTTTGAAATTATATTAGAATGAATATTTTAATATTCTACATGAAATTTTCTATCACAGCAATGAAATCATTTTAATTTCTCAGATTTTCTGCTCATATTATTAAAGATTCAAAAACATGCTTGGAAAAAATATTTTAAGTAAGAAACATTGCATTTTACATTCGAATTAACCAATTATGATTAGAAAAGGAATAAAGTTCCAATTCTTTTAATTTTTAAAATATTATTCAGAATATTATCTGTTTACACTTTTCAAAAACTCAGATTTGTTTTAAAAGTCGAAATTACAAACCATCTTACCAAATATTTATCAACTTCAGTTCGACATTTAACAAAAGCATATATTTGGTGCTTCATTATAATAGGAGGTAGTCTATTTTCAAATTTTTCTACAGGAAATATAGATGTCAAATAATGTAGAGCACTGTCAGTATCATTAGGTGAATCTGTAAAATTAAAGATTAAAATCAAATAATGAGTTAAATTTTTATATTTTTTTCATCTAATAAAAAATATATTTTATGTTAATAATTTATTGCAATGTGCAAACTCAATAAATAGAAAGTATACATATTAAAATTATTCAAGGAAAGATGTACACAAAATGTAGGCCTGCTTGTTTGTCTTTCAAAGGACATTTTTTACACAAAAGTACTAATTAGACCATGATCTATGGTTTAAAGTGGATTCAAACCACTACAAAAATCCAAGGTAGGATTGAATCAAACTTTTGAATGGAAGACAAGAGCACTAACAATTCAGTTAGTGCTCTTGTCTTCCATTCAAAAGTTTGATTCAGTTCAGAAAGTTTCTATCTCCACTATGAATAGTAAGTTCTAAATATTTTAATCAATAATAATGGTCTCAAGCAACTTTACTTTCATCATGCATGTATTTTCTTTACTGCTTATTTTGCCATTTGGCATTAAACATTTTAAAATAAAATTGGAACATTTTATATTTCCCCTGAAAAACATTTCATATGTTTGTTCTATTGATTTAAATAAATTTTTGAATAAAATGAGAATAGATCAAATCAGTATTAAAAAGCATAATTCTCCTGTTTTACAATTTAAAATCAAAATCTTGTACAAAATTCTTAAGAAAATGTTAATAAAAAATTTTTATATAAATATCACTATTATTAAGTACTGTACTTAAATGGAAATTGGCTGTTTTCCTTAGAAATGTAAAATCTCAATAAAACCAATGATATGCAGATAGCTATAACAAAATGCAGCATGAAAAACAAGATATTTCAAAACCATATTTGTATAAAGCTATCAGTTTACTCTTTTATAAGGATAAAATGACAGAAATTATAAATCTGATCACACAGTTGCTGATGTGTGAATGTTTTATGCAATCTCTATTGTAAGCAATAATCGAAAATACATCCTAACAGTAAAAGAGTACTTCAGATACGTAAATAGCATAAAATAAACTGATGGTGTTTCATATTTATTCTTTCAGTAGCTAATATTATTATTCACCATTGATTATACTTATGAAATAAATAATCAAAGAACAAAAAAGATAAAATAAAATACTATATGGAGAGCAAACAAGAATTGCTGAACATATCATATCATGCTAAATTATATATCTACTGAAAACTTCAACAAGTTGTGTTTAAAAATAAAATAAAATAGTTTTGACATTATCAGAAATATATCAAAAAGTTATAGATGAATTACTTATATCAATAAAAAATTCATGGAACTGTTATAAAATAGTAATCTAAAACATTAGATAATCAAACCAGCCTGATAAAGTAATTTGTGTGCACAACACTTCCAGGTGCTGATAAAAGATTGTAATATGCTAACAAAATTAAGACTTATTAGAGACACAAATCAATATGTTAGTTTCTACATGTCTGATATTTGACTGGGAATTAAAACTGTGAATGCCTGTCAGTTAAATGATAAATATTAATAAAAGACAAATATTAACAATGAATTTCCTATATTTCTCTTTGGTCAGGTATACAAATATGTAATGAAGCATAAAAGTATTGAAGATTTAGGAAAAATGTTAGCACTTTTATAGTAATATATATTTTAAAGCAGGAAATAGCAAAATGTAAAGAATAACAAAAATGTAAAGAACATGCAGAAAACAATTTTTATAAAATTTGTAATTTTGTATTGATTAATGTTCGATTTAAAAAAATAATGTTTCAGCAAAATATGTAAACATGAATAAGTTAAAAGCATATGTCCAATAATATAGAAAAACCATTTAAATTTGAAATTGGTTAGTTTTTTCTTAAAAACACAAATCAACTTTCTTGTTAATCATTCTATTTCACAAGAGAAAATTTTTCATTTTGACTATCATTTATTACAATATTCAAATTATTTTGTAACATTTTTCTTTTGTTAAAATTTACTATCAAAAAGCTACATTGTGATTGGCATCTGAAATTATACTTCTGATATATATTACTAAAAGCTAACAGAAATTTATAAAATCATTTTGAATATAAACTTACAAATATTTCTTCAAGTAGAATGAAAGAAGTTCTTAAACTCATTAATGAATTTTTCAATAGTCAAATGAATCACTTCATTATTACAACATTTTATAATACTGGAATATATTGTTTCTATAACAATATGTTAGTTAGTACAAAAATGAATCATTTTAATTACTGTTAAGATGATTTTAGATACGAGAAGTATTTAAATTTATAAATATGAAATAAAGGAAATAGAAAATCATTTCAATTCAATTTCATTTAACAAGCATGTGTTTCTAGACACCAGTGAAATATCAATGCACATTATGTAAATGATTTAAATAACCCAAAATAAAAAGTTTATTAAAAAGTGTAATGCATGCTTTTTGCATACATTTTTAGAGCAGCAATATATTTAAAATATATATGAGTATAATATAATCAGATATTTAAGAACTTCTATAAAGAAATATGATAAATAAATTTTATTTTTATAAAATAATTTAATTTGAAAACTATAAAAATTAGAAAAATCCAAATGACAAACTTTTTTCTTTAATAAATATACAATATTTATCAAATAATAATTAAATTCAAATTTTATAAAATCATTCAATTATATTATTCTTTCGAAGGTAAATTAAAATATAATTAACAAAACTGATATGTCTTTAGTTATAAACATAATCCATTGAAACATATTGGTATATTTAAACCAATATTGGTTATAATATTTGAATTTTTTATTTTGATTATTTTCCTATTAATATATTAAAAAAAACTTAGCATAAAAGTATGTGTATCAAAAAAAGATTAATATAACATTTTCTAAAATATAATCACATGTACAACTTTCAGAAGTAAAAGTGCTAACTCTATTTATGGAAATATAAGGGAATTACTTTGACTTAAAAAATTGTTGTTTATTCTTAAATTAAAAGGCTAAAACTATAATCAAAATTCTTCTATAACTGAACTGATTTTGTAATGAAATTAAATGCAGATTTGAAGTCTAAGAGATTTATTAAAAAATAAATGTAAGAAATTATGCATAAAATTTTGCTAATCTCATAAATTATTAACAAAAATTTCACTACTACTAAGTGCATAAATATTTCCCCTTAAATGACTGACAATATGTCAATAACAGAATATTTTATCATTATTTTAATCCTAAATTATATTGATTATATTATAATTATTCACAAAGTATAAAACCTAAAATAATCAACATATAACAAAAATTTTCAAAAAAATTATAATTTATATAATAAATTATAATATTTCTAACAGACAACCTCTCACATAACTACTCTTTCTTCAATTTTACCAAAAGAATAAAACTTTTACAAATTAAGCTAAAACAAGTGTCTTACACTTATGAGAAAATAAATTTAGAAAGTTAATTGCATTTATAATAATCATATCAAAATTAATTTAACACTATTTGATGTCTTATTCTATATAGTAAAATTAAATTAATAAACATTTTTAATAAGTTTATCTGTAAAACTAACAAACAATATATCTTTCAAATTCAGCATTTAACAGTAAATAACTTAAAAATAATTAAGAAAATATACAACTTTTTCAAGTCATTCTTGACAAATTTTTTCAACCATTTTAAGCAATGGTTTCAAATGAAATGCAAAATAGTTTCAAATATAAGTGTTTTAAATAATAATAATTTTTTCACATGAAGAAAATTAAAAATTGTTGCCAGATAATTAGTAAAATATTTATGCTAGATAATTAGTGAAAATACAACAGAACTTTAAAAACAATTACAGAAGTGAAACATTAAAGATGTGTTTTAGAACTTAAAGGTTTTTTTCAGAAGTAATGATTTAGTAATTTTCAGTACTAAATCATTACTATCATATTTATACTTTGGAATAGTAACCCAGTTTTTCAAAAGAATAGAAATAAGCTCGTAAAGAATAGAAATAAGACAAAATATAGAATAAAATAGGATAAGAAACAACAGATAAATATCTCTTTTTAAAACTTTGGTTGCACACAAGTTATCCAGCAATCAAAAAAAGTTTCAATAAATGTGAAGTTGTGTCACATAAATCCTTATACATTATATATATATATGTATATATATATATAATTATTCATATATCACCTTTAATTGGGTTTGAATCCCCGTAGGAATTAAGCTTCCGACGCTTCATTTCACAGATTTCACTCAGCAAAGCCCGTTTTCTAAACATTGAGAAACTACATGTACAAACATAAAAAAAAAACATTTATTACAAGATAAATATTAAAATAATTATATTAATTTGGTTTGTACTCTGCGTTTTACAATCCTAGATGTTTTTTTTTTTAATGTATGAAATTATTATGTATAGTTTTTATCATTTCATACTTACTCACAAAATATGGTATTAAGAAAAATGATTCATTTAATTCGGAGATGCATTAAGAATTTTAAAAAATTAAATTTTTCAAAACCTACATAGTAATTTGGAAAAAATTTTAAGGAAATATATTTTAGCAAAACATAATATCGTAACAAAAGTAAAAACTGTTGACGTAAAAAATAAACTGCACAATAATACCGGAACAATATCAGATCTTAGCAGACAACAAATTGGTAAGACAACAAAATGTAAATTTGATGCATTGCCAAACCGGAAGCACTGAAAGGGTAAAATTAGGTTTCCAGCGTGGATGATCTAAACCAATCAGATTTAGTTTCCATAATATAGTTCTTTGAAAACTAAATATATTGCAATAAAAACATATTTTCTAAATTAAAATGGACTTAATCGGAACTTTTTTACTTTTAAATAAAATCATTTTATTTTCGATTAAATAAAAAATTTTCCAAGACAAAATTTGCTATTTGCTTCACTTCAAAACTTTACTGATCTTTACAAGAGTCTAAAACATGTTACATAATATTCAAAGCAGATTTACAGAAAAAAAATAAAGCTTTCACCTAATTTTAAAAAAATAATATTCAGTTATTTACATGCTATATATAATTGATACATTATGATATATATACGGTAATAGAGGACATGTTAGATAATAGATGGAACTGCAATATAATAGAAACTTAAAAACTTTAAATAAAAAGGAAAACCTAATATTTTTAGTTGAGGGTAATTAAAGGATCATTTTTATCATTTATTATTAAAAATTTTCGAAAGTCTTTCATTTTTTTTTAAATGTAAAACAGCTACTTAATTACAATAATTCATATTTTCTTCTTTTAAATACAAGCAAAATATTCCAATTAAATAAATCATCTTCGCTGTGATTTATTTTTTATGCGCATTTTGCTGTACAATATTCTGCTAGTTCTCTAACAAAATAATTAGACCGGAAGTAAATCTATAACCAATACCCAAAAATTAAATTTAAATAAAAAAATAAATTTAAAATTATACTATTTTAAATTTACTGAGGCTCTAAATATTGATACAATAACCTCGAACAATTTCAATTGTACATCTATAACAATCAATCCAAACCCGTTTCTACGTAAGAGTTGCAACTTCTACTAACTGACCTAAGATAGTTTTGATCCGTGTTAGACAAATGGTTATTTGTAAACGTAATCCTTTTTACTTTTAACCATTTGGTCCATTAAACAACTCTTTCTTTTTTTCAATCATTTATTCGCATATGATATTGCATGATTTTTTATGTCAGTATGTCTGAATGCTATGAATTTTTACACATTTATTATCGTTATTATCTATCATTAAATATCATTGAAATTTTAGTATTTGCCAGCAGGCAGTTTTCAGAGGTCCCTGGATCTGGTGATCCTCTACCCTCTGATTGGCTTAAGATCTGTTTGAAATTTTAATGGATGGGACTATGGTTATTTCATAATATTTATTTCAGAACTATTAAAAGTTATTGTTTATTAATTTATTATTTATGAGAAGTATAAATTTAAATTAAATAAAACTAATAGAATAGTAAAGGAATAAATTGAAAGAAATAAGAATATTTACATAAGAACAGGAAAAGGAATTTACAAGAATTTATACACACTATAATATTTACAATGTATACATTGGTCTGCAATACAATATCTCTCTCTTTATCCTTTTTTTATATTTTATTTACTTACATATGCATAAATCTTAAAAAATGTTTTACCTGTTTTTATATACATTTAGTATGCATACTTATATATGCATTTTTCATTGTCATTTTTATAGTTAATATTTTTTTTCACACATGGAATGAATGTAACAAAAAAATTCCTTATATATTTTTAGTAGTCTCTTTTTTTCCATACAAAGAAGTAGTTATCTTAAGTAATAGTTAAATTGACACAAGATTTATAACTATGGCCCATTGTCTTTTTTTAAGTCAAATTAATTTGGTTGATGACACAATAATTCATTAAAATAATGTTATTGTAGAAAACATTGATAAACAAACACTAATAAACAATACTTAAAAGCAATTTCGAGTAGAAAATGGTGTGCTTCAAGCAATTTCGAAGCACAGTAATTGGTGGGAATTTTTTATTTATTTTTTTTTTTTTTTGGTGGGATATGGTTAGTGGAATAATAAAACATTTTTGTGCTGTAAAGTACATTTATCAACTAGTTTACTAAATATTTTTATCGCTCTTTAAAATAATTATCAAATTGAAACTGGATGTAACTATTTATGAAAAATTTTTAAACACAGTGTTTGCCGACGCAAAAATTATCAATATATTAGCAAGTGTAAGTGTCGGTTAAAAAGTAACATAAATATACTGAGCTTTTAACTCTAGGGTTACATTTGCGTCATTTTTAATGGATCCTTTTGTTTCTATATTACTTATATCAACCATGGAGAAAGGAACATATGTGATGTAATTCGAAATGTGTAAACCCTTTCCAGTTAATGAAGTAACAAACAAACGCCTTTAAATACAAGTACTGTTTTCCTACTAAGGACCTTTGATAATTTCTTGATGTAACCTCAAACTTTTATACTTATTAAAATTTTCGTTCTAAGTTCACGGTGGTCCGATAAGATAATGCCTCGTTATCAGAAGATAGTGGGTTTGAATGCCAACCCTACTTATGAAGATTCACTGTGTTTACTAATGGAAGTTGGAGCACGCAAAATATGTAGCTGTTGCAATCTCCTCTATATGAAATAATACTTTGTGGTGTGGTAGGCCACGTCAAAAGTATTTTTCTTGTCCTGAGTTTTAAATTATAAAGATGCACCGAATTTCTGGGGGTCACGATGACGTGTCCAATGATTGCTGAACTACATTGCGGTGCATTACTTTCACTTTTTGTAGTGTTGAAAGGTGAAAATCTTAATATTCTTACACTGGAAAAATTTATCTTTGTGAATGTTACACCATTAATATTCTCTAACTTCCCATGGAAACTTTTTTCGATTCATTTGTTCAAATTATGATAAATTAATAATTAATTAGAACAAAGTATCTTTCAATTATAGAAATGTTGTCCGACCAACATGAGAGCTGTGAGCTTAAAGCTAAACTTAAACTAACCTACAATTTCTTTCAGTATATCGACAAGAGTTATTTTTTTAAATTGCACTTACCAAAATAAATGATTACTTGAATTACTTGCTATTTGAAGATGTTGTGGTAGATAAATTATACTTTCTTTTCATGATGTATTAATTATATTATGTAATTCAAAAAAAAACATTTAAGTAGTTCGTTATTCCTTATGACTCACAAATCTAATTTCAATTAGTTTTGATTTTGCATTCATGAAATAGAATAATTTGGAATGGATATTTTCTGAAGGAATAAAATATTTAGTTTATAAAATCAATTGTCTACAGCCAGGAATTTTTTTCCTTAAAAAATGAAAAATTATATATTCAATAGCAGTGTAACTAAAAGTATTCTTAAATTATTACTAAAATTCTTTGATTTGCATAAATTATATATATATATTTTTTGTTACGATTATATAATAGTTACACAACGAACACATTCCTATTTAAGTAAATTTCTTTACAGGTATAACATTGAATATATATAATTTTCATTAAAAATATAAAGGTAAATATGAGAGTTAAATAAAGTAGAATTATTGCAACGGCATCCAGTATAATATTGAAAAGAAACTGATAATCGATCTCAAAGAATGAGTATTTTGTCATTAAAGTTTGTCAGTGGAATTTTGAAGCTTGGTAGATACTAACTTTTTTTATACCTTATCGTTGAAACCTTAACGTTTGATTTTTACATCAAATGTTAAGGTTTTTTTTTAACCTTAACGTTTGATGTAAAAATAATATTTTGTATACATTACATAAGATACTTAGGAACTAATAATCATGTAAGCTTTAAATTGAGCTAAATATTTTTTAAAGAATGTAATTTTATTTCATCAAAAAATTACATTTGGATAGAGATTTGGATAATAGAGATATAGACAATGATTCCTTCATTGAAAAAAATTTAAATTATCTAAAGATTGTTTACTCGCATTTACAATTTCAGTAAAATTACTTTTTGTCATAAGATATGCAAATGTACAATATATACAAAAATATCTTTAAATATTATAAATTATACCTTTCCTTTATAAATTAAAACTGAAACTGTATTATTAGATATAATTGTTAGTTAAAAAAATTGAAATCCCTACTTTTGGAAATATCAACTGTAAAAACTTGAATTTTATATTAATTCTTATCACATAATTAATATTTTACTTTATAAGCTAAATTAGCATAACACTTTATTTATAGCAATTATGTTATACTTATGTAGTAATTATGTGAGAACTTAATGTCAATACAGCACAACTTTAAAAACTTAAAAAAGCGTTATTTAAATTTTCTTCAATATTACTAATTAAAAACGGAGAAATTCTTCTAAGTTGACTCTGAATGAACAAAAAAGAAAATATGATGATGAATATTTTATATTTGTTATTTTATAAGTCTTAAGATATTCCTATTAATTTTTTGATAAAAATTAATTTTAATTAATTTAATGATAATACTGCGATTTTTTTCAGCTTCTATTCATTCAATCATAAGCTCAGCAAGCAACCATACTTATAACTTTATAAATGGAAAATTAATAGCAAAGTTTATTATCAAATAATATTTTTTATCCTTTGGGGGATCAGTGTTCCAAGTGATGGAACAAGAAACTTTCAATTGTTACCAAATCGTTGCATTTTACGATAAAAGGATGAAATTTGGCTTAAAGTGTTCTTTAAACTCTCTTTTTCGATAATAGATAGCAGCACTACATAAGACGACTAATAATTTCTAACTATAGCACATTATTTAAATCCCTTTATTTCCAGGAAATATTTCCCAGTTTTTTTTTTTTTTTTTTTTTTTCTATAGAAGAATAATTGTTTGAAAAGAAATTTTATGTTATTTAGATATCTGTACTTTGAACTATTGATTCCATATTACTTTTAATTTTTTACGCATAAAGTATACGCAAAATTATATGATAAATCAAGATGTTTCATCACCTGGATCTGGAACATTGCGCCGCAACGGCACTTTTCCTTTACGCGATTTACAGCGCGATTAGCCTTGAACTCAATGCTAAGGGGAACAGTTGTGTTACTGGTTTTCTCTCTTTTGGGGGTGTAATAAACTAATGTTGAGGAATGTATAAAGAAGGATTACTTATATGGATAATATTTCTACACTCTTATTGGCCTCTTGAATTGGGAAGCTACAGTGTGGTATAAGATTAGATTAATTAGTTTGAATCCTCTCTAATTAGAGAAGCATTATTTTTATGCTCTTCATTTTTCTTTTTACTGCGATTCGTTTTATAATATTGTGTGTGTGTATATATATATATATATATATATATATATATATATATATATATATATATATATATATATATATATATATATATATATATATATATATTGAATTTAAATATCTTTAATTTATTTTTTGCAAATATAGTTTTAATTTCTAGTTAATTTTTTAATTTGTTAATTGCAATTAAATGGCACGTAAGGGTGTTAGTTCTTCTGAAGAAATAAAAATGCTTAAAAAATTTCCCTTTATTTGTGAATCAGAACATATGTATAGTGATAGTGATAAAGAGAAATATGTTCCTGAACCACTTGTTCAGTCTCAGTCTGATAATGTTGCGTCGGATGCCAGTGAAAATGATGATGATGATTTATGTCTACCAGGCTCATCTATGCAGCCCAAAAACCTTACTTGGATAACTAAAATAATTGTACAAAAATCTTTATTTCATAATTTTATTTATTTATTATTATTTTATTTATTTATTTTTTGGTGTAGAGTAGCAGGCCTTCTTGTGATGCATCCTGGACCACGCTAAATCTGCTAAGCAGGTGTAATGCATAGTTTTTTCATTCATATGCAAAAGTATTTCCGCGTATATAGGCTTACCTGCAATACTTGCTTTTAACGACATTTGCGGCGCAGTGTTCCATGTGATGGAACACCCGCAAAGTCGAAATGGTTCATGCAATCTTTGCAAAATTTTCACTGTAAATTTTTTTGTTAATATTTCGCCTTTAAAGAGTAGTGCACCTGAAAGGGTTAATAATGTTTTAGATGTGCTTAGATAATGACTTGGACTTCAAGCTTCGATTAGTATAGCAGAATAACCTCTACTATAATTGTATAAAAGCAACCACCCTCCAGAGTATTTGGAACAATTGGCTTTTGAGGTAATTAACAATGTTCCTGCTGAAGATCTAAAGATCTACATGGATGGTAGCGGTGACAATCATCACCATGCCGGCAGTGGAATTTTCATTATTTACCCTGCTGAAGTTCATGAATCAAGATTCATTAGAAACCCAGATTTTTGTTCTGTGTTTCGCAGTGAGCTTCTTGCCATTCAAACGGGTCTGGAAAATATCAAATCTGGAGCCACATTTGATAAAAATCTGGATATTCACTGACAGTCGAAGCTGTATTCAACACTTGAGCAATTGGGATAGAGTAACGGACCAAGCTGGTGTTTCTATCCTTCGTATATTAATTGCGCTATCTGCTTCCCACGACATCAATATTCAATGGATACCTTCTCACGTGGGCCTATATGGCAACGATCGTGCTGACCATTTATCTAAGGACGGTACTTCCCTTCCAGCCTCTCCAGATTTGACCCTCACTTTTTCAGAATTGTTTTCTCTCCGCAAAACTAATGTCAACAAAATTTGGATTGTCCCTCCAAATCACAATTGGTATCGCCGCAAACGTCTTGCTGGAGCCCTTAGCATGCAAGGGTCTCGTGTTGAACAGACCGCTACCTGTACATTTGTCAATGGTCATACTAGGAGTCTCACTTTCAGGGGACAATTTAAGCTCTTCCCAACCTGTAAGAAGTGCAGTTCCAGCGAAGCTAGTCTTCAGCACCTACTTGATTGCCTGGATTTCACAATGGAAGAGTTTCTTGAGAGACCTCTCCTTTTCCTCGATTTTTTTTGAAGGTTTACGGCCTCATGGATCTAATATAGCGGAGTAACAACGACATAGTTGCATTATCCTTACAGTTATGGAAAGATTTCATTTAGATAACTGTAACTGTTTACTTTGATTTTTGTATCTTTGTTGATGTTGACTGGTTTATTTTTGTGGTTTTAAATGAAAAATAATTTCTTTTTAAAATATACCTCCACCAACGAGTGAAGTTATTACAGAAAAACGTTTTTGATTTTTAGTAAATATTTGTAAACACTTTTTGTATCCTTGCGTTGGTTGTTTTAATTTTGATAGTATAATGACTGAAAGTGATTCAGGTGTTGACACTGGTAGCGAAAGTAATGAAAGTAATTGCATGTCAGTTGGATCACCTTCTCGATCTGATGATGATAAGGTTAGAGACGATCTTTCTATGTATTGTTACTTTGAAATTTAATCTGTTATTCATGTTATTGATTCTGTGCTTTTACTTACATTATTTGAATTTTGATGTGTAGAGAGGCTGTGATAAATATATTAGCAGTGAAAGTTACTGCTTATATCATTTGCATCATATTGGTCGGTGATTAAAAGTCACTTAAATTATTTTTTTTATTTCTGTCAAATAATATTTGTATTACCTTAAAAGTTTTCAATGAATTTTTTTACAGTTGACTTTTCGTTTTAATTCAATTTTACTTATAATTCAATTTTAAAAGTTTTCGGATGTACATATAAGTTATTTGAATATTTTCTACAATAACTTTATACTTATAGTTGAAATATACACATTAGAGTTAAATTAAAAATTCTTGAATATTTTTCCTCAGTTACCATTTGTGACAGCTGACTAATAGCTGAATGATCAGCGTTTTTGTCATCTATTCAGCAGTTTGCATTCTTTGCTTTTAAATGATTTGCTTTTCTCATTTGATTCTTTGCTTTTAGTAACTATTTTTAATCATATGAAAATTATTTTCGAATGTATATCTTAATTAAATTAGTTCACACGAAAAGAAAAATAATAGAGAGCAACTAATCAAAATCTATCAGTGATTTAAATAAGAATCATAAATTGGTTGCTGTTAATTAAATTAACTAAATTTGATATGTTGCATATAACTGCCGATTGGTAAATTTAATGTATTTAATACATACTGTTGCATAAATTATGATTTCAAGATTTATATCTGGATAATTGCTGAAATATCATAAGCACATTATAATTAAATAACCTGTATAATATGCTATTGATCTACTGTTTTTTAAATTATTTTTGAAGTTGCATTTAGTTTTTGGAAACAGATGCATTTTTGTCAGGCGCTCAATAAATTTTTTATTGTGAACCAGGATAGGAATACTATAAAGAGGATAAAACTTTATAGATAAGGAGCTATGATTTAAGTTCTGTGTAAAAAATATTCTCTTCTATTTATTTGCAATAATGATTAAGTAATGTGAGCTTTAAACCAGTCATTGTTGGAAGTTTATTTTATCTCATTTTGTTATTATAGGTGATATAATGTGCTATGTTTATCCAATTTTTCTAACTTTTTTATTGTTATAGGATATATGATTGATGAAATCAGATCACTATTTTTATGTACAGGCATTTATCAAGCAAATTATTATAAAATTAGTTTTATTTACTACTAATGCTGTATTTAAATAGTTTATGATTGTTAAATAAAAACTTAGTCTTAGATCTTGATAAAAAAGCTTGTGCTGTTTGGATGTATTTATCAATTCAATGTATTTTATAAACAAGAATAATAACTACTTCGGAGAAGAAGAGATTTCGGAGAAGGTATACGTCAATTTAGAGCCTCTAATGAATGTTTTGCTCAATGTTTGATGATTGATTATTCATAAAGGCAATTTTTAATTTTTTCTAATTTATGAATATAAAACTTAAGAGAAGGTAAATGTAGTACATTAAATGGTAAAGCTTTTGTAATAGGGGTAATTTCCAAGTTTAGGTATCATTTTTACTCGGTGCATTTATTCACTTTTATTGTGGTTTTGATTATTTCTTTACTGCAAATATAGAGATTGAAATTTATCATTTTGTTAGAAAGTATTTTTGTTGTCATTCTATATTTATTATTTTTGCTATTTATTACAAAATTCATTCTATAAAAAACGATTTAGTTTTAAATCCAAAAATTGGATAAAATTATTCAAAATACCATTTGTTGTTTATTATCCAATACTTGCTGTTTTTGCTTGGTGACATGAAAGTTTACATCATCAAATATAAGCAAATTAGTGCCAACTCAACATGATTATTAAAGATTAACCCATTAAATCACATAGATATTGTCTACAATTATTAATTGAAATGAAATAGTTTTTCTGACTAAAGAAAATATTGGCTATTTATAAAATATATAACCCAATATAAAAAAATACAAGGTTACCTTAATAGTTCTTGATTATTATAACCATGCTGATAAACATAACAGTGTAGAAGAAATGGTAAAAGTAAAAAAATAAATGATGCACAATGTTAAAATTTTTTTTAAACATTTATGAAAAGGAATATCCTGTACCCAGGACCCAATTTCCCTCATTGGGTCTTGCGCCTTAAAACCCAACCATCTCTAAATTGGGCTCTGGGCAAAAACTTCTTTAAGGGTCTCCTCTGTTTCACAGTAATCTTTCTATTAAATTTGGCAAATGTTTCCATTTAAATGACAATGTAAAACAAACTTACTGTTTGATTTAGGTTACCCCTCTGATTGTGGAGACCAGGAAACTACTCTAAAAATCTCTGCCTTAATCAGGCTGTAACTGTATTCCACACATTTGAGTAGTTATATAGAGCATTTTGATTTGGCACAGATGCTTATAATCTTTTAGGTGCATTTTTGAACTTAAGAAATTTTTTGGCAGATTTTACCATTGTTCTAGCAGCAAATATTTCTTAATATGTCAGAAACATTGAGAACTAAGGGTATTCAACAGTATTCTATTTTGGCTACCTTATCGTATATGTAACCATGAGACAATTTAGAACATTTTGTTTTAATTGTATGTTTTCATTATAATTCTTGTGAGAGTAATTCAAGTAAATTTTCCTCTCCAAAAAATTCTAGTGTTTCATTATTTTGTTTTTATAATTAATTAGTTTTTATTTTTATTAATCGGAATTAAAAAAGAAACTTATGTAATAATTACATCAGTTAGGTAACATTTTTAATAGTAAAAAAATCATAATGCCACAAGCATACTATTGCATCTATGTCTTTAATTTGATATGTACAATAATTTGTAGTCTTGATGTTAAGTCAGAGACTGAATTACTGAAACATGATGACAAGTTTGGAAATTGAGCACTCTTTGAAAATATATGATTTATATAACATAGCAGATGATTCTCCCTGTATAAATTACAATAATGTATTGCAAAAGTAAAGGAAGTTGTAAAAATAAAAAACTTCTTAGTACTTTACTGTAATTTTTTTGAGAACTGGTTGATTATTGTACTACCAAAAATAAGAACATGTTTGGAGTAATTAAGTTTCAATTCTTATGGAAATCTCATGTATTTCCAAAGCAAAATCATAAATGCAATGTCAATAAGATCATAAGTAAAAATGAGAAGTGGTTAATAAAATGTTCAAAACTACTTATTAATGGAAATACTGCAATTGCTGAAATTAAATTTTTTAAAATGTTTCTGTAAGCTTATATCATTATATGAAACATTTAAATCTGTATTAACATGGAATGAAAAGATATCACAAATTCACATAAAGTTGCAACTAAAATTTATATCTATACCTTTTTATTTGCTCATGAATCTTTGTACTGTATAATTTGTATAATTGACTTCAATGTATTAATTTAGGTTGCTTAGAATTATTCTTGGAAAAATAAGTATTACACTTGATTAAGTAGGCTTGGCAATATTTTTTATATTATCAATAAAAATCATACTGAAAAGTTGAATTTCTGTATAATAAAGATTCATAAACAATAGATTATAGTACAAGCTCCACATTTTAATAAAGATGTTGTGATATTGTACTACCTTTTAATTTTTTTAATATTTAACACCAAGTGTTCTAGAATCGCAGAATATTATTTTCTGCTGATAAAGTATTATTTGGTATGTTATTCTTTGAATTATATGTTAACATGAGTTAATGAACATTTTATATATTTCTTGAATAATGTGTTAATTTACAAATCCTAGTGACCTTCAGTTTTATTTATTTCTGATTGATTCCCAAACATGCTTTATAAATATTTTATGGCTATATGTTTTTTTTTTTTCCTAAATGATTTAGGATATAAATGATTATATGGAAAAAGCTGATCTTATATATCCCAATCAAAATGGATTTAATGTAAAAGTGCCAATGTATGGATTAGAACAGAGCACATGCAGCTATGGCTTTAGTGATTACAGGCAAATGGATACAGTTCGTAAAATGAAAGCAGGTTCTAGCTTTAAGAATCAACTGAGACGTAGGCCACAGTTTCTAACTAGAGTACATGGTAAGTATCCAACATGATATATTTATGCATAGTATTAAAAATTATATATATATATATATATATATATATATATATATATATATATATATATATATATATATATATATATATATATATATATATATATAATCACTTTTAACTTGTTACTTTATTTTAAATTATGTTGATATTTTTCATAAATTGGTAATTAATAAAAATTAATTTTACAGATTGTTATAGATGTATTCTCAATGTCATTTTAAATTAAAAAGGTTAATATACTTAAAGTAATTATTTAATATATTTAATATGTGAAAAATATCATTCTATATTTAAGCAAATATATTTACTATATACAATTATATTAACTATATTTTAAGCAAATATTTTTTCAAAATCCTTAGAATTTATTTAAAGATTTTGGATAAAACTCACAAAAAGCATATGTTTACACAAAAATGGTATGATTTTTTAATTATTTACAAAATTGTAATTGTTTGAGGTAAAGTACTCAATACATTCTTTTAATATTGGAGTTTATTTTCAATATTTATGGACTATATTTATGTACTGACTCTATTTATTTGGAATTTATTTTAAATTATAAGTCTTGGTTGAATCATGATATAGAATGTGCAAAACATGCTATAGAATTAACCAACAGTAATAAAACAACATCTCAATCTAACATTTTTTATTACAAATTTCAGGAAATGTAAATATAATTATTTTCTATGATACTTTATTTTTCAAACTGAATCACCTAAAAGCTTAAAAAATTATCCCCCATGAGGTAGTTATTTCATAGCAAAATATCTCTTTATTGGCACTGCAACCCAAAATAGTACTCAGCCTTCTACACAATGTTAATTTTTGCTCTGTTTTATGGTTGTTCAAAACATCATAAAGTTATATTTTCCTTGGTCAATTTCTTGGCCTATTGCACACGAGCTTCTAATGTAAGATTTTAACAAGGCCAAGTCTTGCAGTCATATGCCATCATGGGATGAATTTTTGTTTTGTACTCTTTTACTTTAATTGCCCTCTCAGGGTCAATTAATTTTTCAACAAATGTTGAAAGAAAAATAATGGTTCACCTTAAACATTCTGCTATTGTCCTGACAAAACAATTAAATTCACTGATTTCACTTGTCTGCCTTACTATCAAAACTTACATTTTGTGAACTTTTTTCCCTTTTTAGTTTTTCTAGTAAAATGTATTAATAATCTTAGATTTTCTTTCTTATATACTGTGGAAATTGTTTTTATGTCTCACAAAATTTTTATATCTAAAAATATCTTATGTGTTAATTTTAGATTATTTTATTTCTGGTTGTAAATTATGAATTTCCTGTTTTTAATGTTATCACATTATTTCATTTCCAGCAGAACGAAAGCTCAGAGTAGCTGCAAACCTTAATATTTTACACACAGGTATTTTTATACTATTTTATTTTTAATCACATATTTTCTAATAGTATAATGATTTAGAATTATTTCCACAAGTGTCTATTTCATTAATATAAAATCTGTCAATAACTTTTAGAAGTAATCATATGTAAAGCAAAACTGTATAAAAAATATTATTTATTAATGTATATTGAAGCCTGGTGGCTTAGTAGTAGCGTTTCATGCTCACAGGTCTAAGGTTCTATTCTCAATCTGGGCAAGGTTGACTCAGCCTTTCATCCCTTTAGTGGGTCTATAAACCAAGCATGCTTGGAAACTAAATAATAAGGGTTTTGTGTTAAGCTCACCACCTAATTGGAACATATGCTTCACATCCCATGACCTCTCGATCAGGAAAATAGAGATGGATACTATTGGCCTTGACTCACATGTGCTGTCGTGCCATAGAAAAATAAAATTAATTTATTATCATTGTAATGCTTTATAAAATATGTGAACAGCTATCAGTTTGTTTCTGTCTTCCTACAAAAATAATAAAATTAATATGATGTAAATATTAACTAAATTTGGTTTCAAGAGTGCAAATTCTGTTAAGTTATTTAAATCAATTTACATGCTTATATATTATTGCTCCATTTTTTAAATGTTTTTCTTTGATAAATATGAAATGGAAAAGTGATAGTTCTTACATTACTGTCTATGGAAAAAAGTTAATAGCTATTTTATTCTACAATCATCAATATTTCATTATTCTATATGAAGGTTGAGATATAATATGTTGAGTAATATTTCACTACTTGTTTACAGAGATATTTTGTGGGATTCAGAATTGTTTTAGCATTATTTTTAAAGTTGCATCAAATATCTACTGCCTGTAATTTGTTATAAAGCTTTGTATCCTATAAAAATATAAAGATTCTGATGTAATTATCATTTAAAAATTGTTTTCTAAAGTAATTTTAACTCCAATTATCATTTCTTCCATAATTCTTTATAAAAAAATCCAATCATATACAAAAAATTAAAATATGGACATCAGATGAGTATTTTTGTAAATCAAATTCATAGCACACGAATATGGCCCACAATTTATGAAAATATCATGGTGCATATTTTATTGGAAGGCAGTAATATGCTGTGGATATTAAAAAATATTACTATTAGATTGCTCTATATACAGAGTCAAAGCTTGAAGATAGAATCTTTCTAAAATATGAGATAAGATTGCTAACATAAGTTTTTTCCCTTGTAGCTGTTTGGATTTTGAATCAATATTTGATATAATGGATGTAATTTTAGTTTTAACGATAATTGTGAATAACTAATAATAGAAATAACTAAAAAAGCTGTCAGTGTTTTAAAAAATTCAACATTTTAATTTATTTTCAACTGTGTTGAGTCATTATATATAATTGCAACTTTTAAAAAACTTATATTTGAACGAGTGAGGAATTTGTATTAAATTGAAGTATATTGCGAGTTTCAAAGTTTTGTGAACCAAGAAATTCAGTGTATTAAGAAAAAAATCTGTCTTGAAAACTCATTATTTTCATGATTTAAACAAATACTGAGGTTGAAGGGATTTCTTTTTTTTTTTTCCTGCTATTTTTGATAGGTATGGTAAAGTAGCCTCTATGGCTATCCAATAATAGTTCTTAACAAAATTATTTTACATATTTATTTAACACTTAACTATTTTTATCATGTTTAAGCTTCCTAGTTTGTATATTCTGTATGCTTAAGCACATTCTTAATTTAAATTAAATTCTAATTTTTTTTTATCTTTAATACATTTTACACTTTTTTTTTTGCTTATTTAGTAAGAAAGCTGTTAGATGACAATATTGATCCTTGTGCCTGTGATGGAAGGCAGAGAACTGCTTTGCATTTTGCTGCAGCTGCTGGACATATTGAAATTGGTATAAAATATTTCAGTACTCATGCTGGCATTTATACATAATATAATTGAGAAGAGCTATTCTTGCATCTTTTTTTTTAGTAAATTTTAATATATAATGAAATTAAAATTTGTGCTTTTATTATACTTTGAAATAACAAATAAATTATTCTATGAAATAACAAATTCAAAGAACTGTAAATTATATATCTTATTTTTAAAATGATAATTTCTGATGCTTTTAATTTTGTTTAGTAGTAATAAAATAAAGATATCAGTTTCCTAATCATTGAATAGTAGTTTATGTGTTGCTTCATAATTTATTAAAGAAAATATTACTTTTTTTATCCTAAATTAAGAGATTCATAATAATATTATAAGAATGTATTGTAGGGTGTGACAGTATAATTATTTTATTTTACTACTGATGCTATTACTGTAATTTTTGATAAAAACAATTATGAAGTACTTTAAATTATATATGTTTTAAAAATAATTTAAACATATTAAATATTGTTTTAAACTGTAATTATAATGTAGATTGGTCATTATAATAGAAGTATTTAATAAATATGGACAAAAAATTGCTAGTGGATTTCAGAATATACTTACAATTTGATTATATACTTATTAATTAATCTATTCACGTTTACCTCATAAATTTTAAAATTCTTCTATATTTCGATTAAAAAATAAGTTTGATATGCTTTATAAATGTTTTTATTAGTAAAATGGTAAATATATATTCTAAAACCACTTCACTATTAATTATATATCTGTTATTTCATTTAAAAAATGTCATCATTCACTAACATTTAATCAGTGATTGCCAAAGATGTTCTTGAATCTGAACATTTTTAAAATATATCATATACTATAGTCTAGTAGCCATTCAGGAATTTTATTACACTCCAATAATGTATGATGACTTATTATATATATATATATATATATATATATATATATATATATATATATATATATATATATATATATATATCACATTTTAGTTTTGCTGCTTTCAAAAGTGCTAATTTTTTTTCTTAATTTTTATTAATATAGTAACTCAAGATTATTTAATGAGTCCAAGAAAACTTTTCTTATGATTACAGACTTTTGACAATAGATGAATCACAGAATTTATAACATAAAGATGACTAAATTACACATTCTATAAAATTACCATATTTTCCTATATATAATCTGTAATCCCCTTTTTACGAGCAAAAGAGAAAAAAGCGTCACATAATCACCAGCGACTTATAGTCTGCAGCAATATTTTTGACAAATAATCCAAAAGTTTATACTGCTGATAATTTGGTTCAAAAATAAAATAAAAAATAGACATTATGATTAAAAATATAATAAATTCTACGGAAAAATGTTTATAATGATAAATATCTTTTTGAATCCATCAGAACGCAAAGTGCGATCATGTGAGCTATCTCTAATGTCAAAATTTCAAAGGAATATCAATTTCTATTAAAAAATATTTTAATGAAAAAAATGTAGTCATTTTTAAAGGAATTTACAAATTTGTGAATATAGAATAGTTTATGTTAATTAATGAGTTTTAAAATTGTTGAAACACATGTATATTGATTTGCTTCTTTTTTTTTTTATAATTTTGTGAATTATTTTTGTATTTACATGGTTCATCTTTAACCACACTATTCCATTCTATTAATCAGAAATTTACTGTAAAAATATATGCAATTTTTTTAAGCTATGCACTAATTGATGTTAATGTAGGTCAACTTTATATGTTACTAAATGTTGTTTAAGCATTTTATTATGTTACAATTAATTGTAAATTGTCTATCATAGTTTCCTTACAAAAAATAGATATATTTTTCTAATCTTTACAAAATTTTGACAATGCTTTTCAATTACATCTTTATTTAACTATTGACATCTCTTGATTATTAGTCTTTTAATTCTCATTTTTAAGAAAACCATATTGATTTACTGTTCACTCTTGTATTTGCATATTTTACAAATTATTTTAATACTTTGCCCTAAGAGTATGCTTAGCATTCTCTTTAATAATGTATTTCTATTATGCTGTTTTTGTTTTTTAAATAGCAATATCAATACTTTTGTGTTTTGTATTTTACACCTTATTATTTTTTCTTTTTTCTTAGCAAAACTATTAATTGAAAGAGGTGCAGATCCAAATCAACGTGATTCTGTTGGCAACACTCCTTTACACTTGGGTGAAATATTTATGTTTTATTCAATTGAAAAATTTAAGAAGTATGAAATAGAATAGGGAATTATTGAACAACGACCATAATTTCAAATAAATGGAAATTTTTTTTAAAATTTTTATTATTTATGGTCTAATAAGTAATTTCAAGACAAAAATAAATTTTTATAAACAATGAATTAGTTGAAAATATTGTAGAATTTTAAGTGAATTTCCATGTGTAAATAAGTTACTACAAATAAAATAAATAAAACATCAGATTTTAATTTGGTGTATTATGTACCATAAAAATTATTTGTTGTGTAGTTTATATTATTGAGTATATATTTTTAGCTGGTTTCTTTGATATAAAATACCATGTAAAATTATATTATAATATTTAGTTATATATATATATATATATATATTTAGTTATATATATATATACACACTTATTTAGTAGAGCTGTCTAAAATGTTTGTCAAACAATGTAATCATTGTGCATTGCTGCCCAATATATCTAATTTTGTTTGTGTGCATATTCAAAAGTTTATATTTTTAATAAATATTCTTAAATTTTAATATTTCAGCGGCATGCACTACACAAATTGGAATGGTGATTTTGCTACTTAAAGCTGGTAAATTTTATTTATATCATAATGATTATATAGCACTTTTAAAGTCTTGTTTTACTTGCAATGAAATTTTTTCCTTGCATTTAGAACATTTTGAAAGTCCAATATTTCAATAAACATTTCATAATAAATTTTATTATTATTTCTATTATCCATTTTATAATTATTGTTCTTGAAACTAATATTACTTTAATTCTTCCAGTACTATTATTATAAATCTTCTTTGAAATATTGATATTGATTTATAAAATAATCTAACAAATGGGTAATTATATGGTCAATAATTACGTTCTGTTTCACAATTTGTGGTCCTCTCAAAAAGTTAACAAATGTGCCACAATCTTGAAGTACCCTATTGATTTGTCCTCTTCTGCTTTTTTTCCCTCTTCTCCTAGGTTTCTCTTATTTTATTTACTTAAATTATTATATTTATAAATTTTTCTTTCTAATACAATTATGTATGATATAATTTTAATGTACTATTTGTTGATTATAGTGTTTTTAAATTATTTATGTGTTTTTAATATTTAAATTGATTTTAACATTATTTAGGTTTTTTAAAAGTATATAAAGAATGAAATATAAATCTTTAAAATTAATAATTGTGTGGCATAGCTTGTTACAATTGTTGGATTTTGTGCCATCAAATCCAATTAACTATACAATTTGTGGTTCAAACCATTAAACTGAATGAGACTGGACTTGGGTATTTGTAGTTATTTTTAATGAACAGAAGTTATAGTGATAGTTTCAATTGAGTTAACTTTTTTTGAGTAGGAAATGGAGGAAGATCAACAAGCAAAACATTATTAAAAATTCATTTTGACTGTTTTTAAAATTACATTTTTGATGTAAGTTTAAAAACTTTTAAATTGGAATTTTTTAATTTGCTTAAAAATTTTAGTATTATATGCTATTGTACACTTTTTTAGTTAATTTGTTTTGTGATATAATTTTTAATTTGTGATATTATTAATAAATTTAACAGTTTCACTAAGAATATTTTTTATATTTAATTATTTCACTAAGATAAATTATATGAATAGTTTTAGTATGTGATAGAATTTATATTTAAAGTTATTTACAAAATTTTAGAAGTATTCAAAATATTATCCTCTCGTGCTCATTGCACTTTGATAGGGGGAATTTTCCGAAATATAAACATAACTTCTCCTCAAGCTTTTTGTAAGTTTTAATACAAGTCTGATACAAACACACAGATGCCAAATCTACTGATTTTATTGGGAAATTTGATTTTTCATCATTTTTCCCAATCTAATATGTAATCTAATATAATGTATGCAAATCTACTGATTTTTAGCAATTTTAATGAAAAACATATTTAAAAACAGCCGAAATTTTGCCAGAAAACAGTCTGTTGAGTTGTTTTAATATTTTAAACAGTCAACAGATGATTCACCGATGCACATATGGCGTTTAATAGGAGGTGGTGTCTGTTGGTCAGATGAAGTTCCCGTACAGAATGCACATATCTCCAATATAAACTTAAGCTAATTCAATATATTTTAGTCTTAATATATAAGTTATTTAATAATATGTGGGTTATTATTTAATCTTTAATTTAAATCAAGAGAAAATCAATTGAATTGTAAATTAATATTTTAAATATTGGAGCGAGCTCAATCTAACCTGGTGTCCTTGAACATGGCATGACAGTTTGTACTTTGGCAACACATATCTACAAGCATCAAACCCTACACACTTACCTGGAACACCACCTTTTATTTCAATTCCTAAACAAAATTTCATCTTCAGTCAAAGCTTGTCTTTGTTTACAATGACTATTACAATTCTTGGTTATTAATGATGTGATTATTTTGTATTTTGGTAACACATAATAACAAAACATACTGCTCATTTTTAATCAATGTAATGCAAGGTTTTATTAAAATCAATTCCATTCTTCAATCCCATACACCCTTTATTCACAAATTAAGGTTAACTCTATTAGGTTTTCTGAAAGGAATAATTTTGAAATTTGTTAAACCTGCTGCAATAAAATGTAATGATATTACTACTATTGATCATTTCAGTAAAGATAATCAAAAATCTGATTCTAATTTAATAATTGGCACTTTAACGATGAGCATTGTTGATATGAGAAAATTTTATGAACATGTCAGAAAATTTTGTGACAGTGTGTAATTATATGTTTAAAAATTTCCTTTTCGTGATGAGATTCTGAAACACGCAGAAGTAGGCTGTTTGCGGACTATTGAACATGCCTCATTTTCATGACAGATTTTCCATTTTTGTTGCTCAATATGGAACTGAATGAAAGATTGTACATTCTCCAAATTGAGCTCTGCAAATCGATAAGTACTGTTCTCTCAAAAGAAATACTGGATGAACCAAGATCTGAAATCTTGTTAGAATTCAGATCTCGTTAAAAATTTGAAAAATGTTTTTGAACAAAGAAATGTTTTTCAATATTTCACAGATCATGCTTACAATTTTAACTATTTCCATTCTACTGCAGAATGTGAACTTGTGTTCAATCATATAAAAAAAATGAAAATAAAAAATTAATTCAGATCTTTATTTCCTGCTAAAAATTTAGAAGGTTTAATTATAGTTAAATAGTCTTAAAAGGAGAAAAAAAATTTGATATTCCTTTGATCAAAAATGCATTGAAACTGGGATAAAGTCCCAACTTTAATACTTAATAGTTTTTTTTTTTTTTTTTAAACTATGGAGGGCTTATAAGCATTCAGCGTCTTATGAAATTTGTTTATGGCTGATTTAATGTGAGTCCTGATTCATGGAACAAAAATATTTTAAATTTATTAATGAAGTTAAACAAATAGTAAATATTTTTACTTCTCCAAATTAGAATTTTTATTAGAAAGCTAGGTAAATGTTTTTAAATGGGAGTCATAGCCTAAAAATTGGCAGGCTTAGCCTACTAGTTATACCTATATAATTTATTGTAATCTTATGGGCTGTAAATTAGAAGATGGAAAATGTACAATGAATACATTTCTTCAATGTTATTAACTTGTCTTAAATTGTAAATGATATGAATATTGTTTACAATTAAGAATAGATAAAATGTACTAATACATTAAAGATTTGACAAATAACTAATTAAAATTGACTATTAAATTGTTGTTTAGCATGAGAATTGTTTTGAATTCAAATTTATTTTGAGCAAAAATTGCCTAGTTTAAGCTAAAAGAAATAAATTTTACCTTTTAAAATATTGTAATTTAAATATTGTTTTAAATTTAATTTATAAAGAATATTTTATTTTGAAATTTGTTTTTCGCCTAGACAACGATGTTACAAAAATAATTTTTGTATAATCAAAAACTGATATTTAAAAAAACAATATATGTATATATATACATATATAATATATATATATATATATATATATATATATATATATATATATATATATATATATATATAATATATATATATATATATATATATATATATATATATATATATATATATATATATATATATATATATATATATATATATATATATATATGTATATATATACATATATAATATATATATATATATATATATATATATATATATATATATATGATAATAAAAATTATATATATATATGATAATATAAATTATATATATATATATATATATATATGTAATTTTTTTTTATATTGAACTCTTACAGGCACAGATATTAATGCTCTAGACAATTCTGGTCGAACTCCTTTTCATCTTGCACAGTCAAAATTAAAACTTCTTCAGAGAAATACACACTGTTCTTCTGAAGAATTGAAAATGGAAGTCATACAAGTATGAGAGATGAAAATATTTCTGGAAACATTTTAATTGAATATTTAAGTTATTTATTTCCTCACTTATTGTGATGTTAAATTTTGTATACATTTAAAGACCCATTATGTCTTTGTTTTTAATGTTTAAACTTTATTAGCTTGGTTGAATTAATATCTCTTGTGATAATCTTTTAATTTTTAAAATTATCTTAATTATTGATTCTTTAAGGATAATAAAATTAGTTAATTTTTTAAAAAAATAGAGCAAAAAGTTTATTATTTCATTTGTATTGGATCACTTTCTTAGATACAACAGTTTATTATGTGTGAGTTGGATACGTATAAAATTTTATACATGAGTGTCATGTCGAGAAAAGTATGGATATACCTAAAAAACTAAAGCATTGTTTAGCTAGTGTAGTAAGTTAATCCATTTGATGTGAAATTATTTGTAAATTTTTTGAAAATGTAGCGCATGAATTTTAAATGCAGGATAACTTCCAATCTTGTAAACATTTATTACTTTGTACAGAAATCTTGTAAAAAAGATTGAACTTGAAATTTATCCATGTTTGATACCAAAAGTAATTTCTGAATCAAATTAATCTCTTTATTAGAGCAAAATGTGTTTATAAATCAACCACATTTTCATTTTCAAGAAATTATATCATACTAAATAGTCTTAGTGAATTGAGATTTTATCTAATGTAATTTCATTATAAAAAATCTTTTTCACACATACTCTCATTTGATTCAAGTCTTCAAATCTCAGTGTGGGAAAAAATTTACATACAAATAGATGAACTATATATTAAAATATCTTGATCTCCTAAACTATTTATTAAAATATTTAGACTTTTGCTTAAAGCACCATGTCTTCAAAAGAACTTAACACTGCGACTGAAGGCCTAATGTGTTATACCTAAATAGAAAGCTTTTATTTAAATATAGCAGTAGCTGAGGCAAAATTCACCAGACAGAGATATCCTGCAACATCTAGGGTTCAATTAAATGGTGACCCAGTCTTCAAATCTATGTATGGAAAAAGTTTTACATGCATGTTGAATTTTGAATGAAATTTCCTCCATATATTGGCCCCTCTTTGGGCTTACCTTCTTTAGATGAGTATGATTGTCCTAATCCTGAAGTACTCAGGGATTTATATTCTCTCTCTTTTTCCTCTCTTCTCTAATCTTTTTATCCTTTGACAGAAAGCAAGGGAGCTCTGAGCCCTTCATGATTAGTTACAGTCATTCTGTTTGCTTCGTATGGACATTCAAGATCCCCATGTGTTGGCCATGCATGGAAACACTTTTGATGGGTGATGTACTGTGGTCCCCAATGTATCAGATAGCCTGTACCTAGCTACTTTAATGACTAATCTTCTAGGGATCAAGCAAAGGAGTCACATCCTTGGACTTAGTGTCGAGGGTGGTCACTGTTTTTGGGGGTGACTTCCAGTGCATATGGGTGTCAGCTAGCACTATAGAGTAAGTGCCAAGGCTGGAAATGTCCAGAACCACTGCCTGCCATCCCTTGAAGGGCTCCATGGTGGCTGTGCCTTCAAGCCTGAACCTTAACAGATAATCTATGAATTCTAATTTTTTCATCATTGAAACTAATTCATATACTTATTATTTGTTAATAAGAACTCCAAAGATTTTTCATGCAGTATCCCTTTTTGAAGTACAAAACTTCTGTCTTTTACTGTTGGTAATGTACAAAATGTTAAAAAAATTATGATCAGGAGATCATCTTATTCAAGTTGATTCAAAACAAGCTTTGGTAATTAGTAATTCAAAAAGAAATTGGATTCATTTCCGACTGAAACATGATTTCATAAAACTTTAAAATAGTCATGTTGTTCATTTTAATCCTCGATTTCATGTGTTGCAGAAGTGGAATTTTTAGAATAACTTCATAATTAAGGAGTTTTAGTTACATCTAACATTTACCATGGCGGTACTTATCACTACTCATGCTTACAAATTTAAAAGGATTTTAATAAAAATGATTGGGTAGTTGTTTGAAACCTAGAACCATATTCTCATCATTAGACTTATCAATTCCCATTAGGTCAGTTTAAAGAAAATAAGATTTAATACTTTATAGATTATTTTTTATTCTAAGGATCGATATTCATAAAAGATTACATAAAAAAGTACCTTATATATTGTCTTGGTAACTAAAAATATTTTCCTCAGCACTTTTAAAAAGCTTCTCATATGAATAAATATCTTGTTAGTAAACTTATTTGAGAAATTTGCCGCAGAAAATGTGTGATGAAAAAATATATTTGTAACATATACATATCTCCAAAAATCAAAATATTTTGAGGTATGATAGAATTTTCCAAATACCATATAAAAGATATGTTGAAAATTCTAGATGAAATCAAATAGAAGATACAAAGAGCTAAAATTATTCTTTTGGGGGAAAATAAATATTGTAAAACTGAAGGAGCTGCTGGAATTTTTTCTCAGTTTATTTAATGTATTCAGTGTTTTTATTTTCTATATACTATATTTTCCTGTATATAATCAGCAGCGGCGTATTATCCGCAAGCCCCGTTTTTCGAGCAATAGTAAAAAAACATCACAGAATCCATAGAGGATTTTGTGATGCTTTCAACTATTCTGACAAATAGTCGAAAACTTATACTGCAGATAATTTGGTGCCAAATAAAATAAAAAGTACACATTATGATTAAAAACATAGTAAATTCTACAGATAAAATATTTATGGTGATAAAGATCTGTTTGAATTCACCTCAATGAAAGGTGCATTAACTAAGATGAAAGCACGACATTAATGAAGATCAGAAAAGATTCTAGTAAATCTTATCGATTTTTAGATTTTAATAACTTTTAAAACAAGGTTAGATATATTATAAAAATAAACTAGATTTGTTTGGCTTATAGTTTTATGAAAGAAATGTACTATTTTCTAACTGCGCGGGGAATACAATTTTTCTTTTGTACTATATCATGCTGTTTCTCACCTTACATTACATGTTTATCAATATATTTTTTTTTATTTATCTTCCCTATAACTTTCAGTTTAAAATTTGATCAGTAACTTAATTTTTACTTCATTATGACAATATACGAATTTGAATGTTTTCAAAGTGAAAAAGTTCAGGTGAAGATAAAATGCAAAATGACGCTAATGAATTGGAATTTTAATATCATTCAGAGGAGCTGAATTCATTCTTGAATGTAATAGGACGAAGATGATTATAGTTTAAATAATTCAATAGAGTTATAGTGCTATCTATTATTTATTTTATGAAACACAAATGACTTTTCTTTCAAAACTTTATTGTAAGCTTTTCTAGTAAAAAATATTTTTTTTATCAGATTATCTGCAGCATAGTGTAATACATTCAACAAAATTTGGAATTTTTTTAACACATAATTCGCGGATTATATATAGGAAAATACTGTATTTATAGTTTTTGATCTATATTGTTTTTATCATTAATGACATGCATTGACTATTATTAATAGTTTCAGTCCGTTTTCTTTGACAATAGTCCAGATACACATATTTTGTATTTGCTGAGAATAAAAAAATAAAAATTTGCAATCTTTTGATGGTGCAGGCTTATAAATTTCAAAACTTTGTATAATTATATTTTAAATGGCCTTGTAAATTTTAATTAAATTGATCTTGTAAAGTCATTTTTACAATTCTTTAGGGAATATGTTATCAAATACTTGTCTCAATTATTTTATTTCAGTTTTCTCATCTAATATTGATACTTTATTTTATTAAATTTCAGGTTTTGGAAATGATGCAAGTATATTTAACAAGGTCAGGCAGAACTGGAGATATAGGTTTTATAAATGCATTTTCAAATCGTCTTCATCATCATCAAACAAGAGAGGAGGTAAAATTGTTTTAAATCATTATTTAATACTATAATAATATTCTATATTAAAAAATTACTAAAGGCATATTATAAACATTTTGCAAAAATTGACTTATAAAATTATATGTTTATCAATATTAAACTTTTTAGATTGTAAAATCATTTGTGTAACTGCTCAATATCCTGAAAATTATTTTTTAAAGTCTAAAGTATTTTTTAGTTTTTAGGTAGACACATCAAAAGCTGTAAATAAATGAAGTAATCTTGTAAATAGTGAGATAAAAAAATGATAAAAATTTTCAAAATGAACTTATGAATGTAGTTGAAGAATTATAAAGTAGTAAAATCATTAATGTAATTTTTGTCTTGTATTCTTCTAGTTTTTACAGTTTAATTGCATTTCCTTTTCTTGTTGCTCATTATGCTCCATGAACCATGAGCGCATGAGACCATGAGTTTTTCCATTTTTTCTGGCACAGGATTGCTTCTCTGATGAGTCCGCATTTGGCCCTTCCAAAATTGTTTCTTTCATTTATGATCATATCATCCAACTAAAAGTTACTTTAGGTCAATCTGTCTTCCTGCATCCATTATGCCGCACACTTGTAACCAATATTCTTATGAGATCAGTCAGTTTCATTTTCAGAACATGCCTGATCCATCTAACATCTCTTTTTAAGTTCTTTTGTAGTAGTACAACATTTCGCTTTTTGATATGAAATTTCAGTAATTTTTTTTGGTGACCAATAAATGTGTAGAGTTCTTCTGAAACATTTTGTTTGAAAGGCATTTTTTATTTTCTTGTAATTTAGTTAAGTAATTTCTAACTTTTTCACCATACAAAAGTAGATTTTACTATTGCATTATAGATTTCATTTTTAATTTGCTTTAATATTTTTTATTCCTTAAACTTGATATAGAGTTCTAAAAACATGGTGTGCTTTATTTATCTTTTATTTAATGTCATCATTTGCGTCTCCTTCAGTGGAGACAATTGAAGCTAAGTAATTAAAAGAGTATGTCATTTCCACTTTTCTGTCATTTATGTAAATTGTATCACGATTATTGATTTTCATGAGTTTTATTATTTCTCATTTATAAGGCCTACTTTTCTGGCATTTTCTTGAATCTTGTTTTTTTTCTTTTTTTTTCTTTGCACATCTTCAAGGGTAGAGGATATATGAATACATTGTTATTCACATAGTTGAGATCTCCAGCATGCTATCCAATTCCAATCTGATTCCAAGCTTTTAGTTCTTTAATGTTCTTTGCCTGATTCAGACAGTGACAATATTAAGCAGTTTTCCTGATAGTATGTATCCCTGCCTAACACCAGTTTAAATGTTAAAGTTGTCATCAAAATATATACATTCCTTTATGATAACTTACCCTTGCTACCTTCATGTAACTTCGGAGTGATAAATATTACCTTTGTGAAAAGTCTGTAAGTTAAAAAAAAAATTTTAATACTTTTAGTTTGTTATTTTTAGTTTGTGAAGGCTAAACGCCTTCACAAAATCTATGAAATTAAAATAAATAGTTGCAGGCTAATTATTGAACATAATTCCATGCAAAGTAGTTTTTATATTCTCTTCCCCTACATTAAATACACCACTTCCATTATGACCATTTCCTTATCTTTCAAAGGTTTTGTCCTCATGAATTTAGACGATCAATTTTATATATTTTGTGGGTTTCATTGTCTACTGAATAAAGTTAAAAATAATAGAATTATAGAATCATTATTAATTTACTTTATATCATTTCTCAAAGGCCAAAGAACAGTCTAAGTATATGATAATAATGTTGAAAAGAAATAATATTAAGTAGTATATTTTATATTTTCAGAATATTTATTAAATTATAAAAGGAGATTTTTCTTATTATTAAGTTATTTCAGAACACTCGATGAATGAAATATTCAAATTGCTATTGATTAGCATAATTAACAGTTTATTATTAAACACTGTGTATACAACTAAGATAATATGAAGTTTTTTTATTTATAATAAGTGTAGTGTATAATTGGTAATTAATGTTACTTTGATTATTTGGTATCTATTTAAACAGATGCAGTTTTTATAGTTGTTAAAATTCATTTAGGATTTAATGTGAAACTTAAATGGAACTCTAAAATATAACAAAACAGAATTATGGAATTTGCATTTTCAAGTGATTTATCTTAATAAAATGCAATTAATTCGTCTAAATTCTATATTTGGAATGGTATAATTTTTGAAATTTTTATTATTTTGAAAAAGTTTAATGAAATTACATGAAAATTAGGTAATAATTTTATGAAATGAAACTTACATTATTAATATTTTACTCTTTTTAACATTTATTATTAAGAAAATAAATTCCTGCAATTTCAATTTCTAGTATATATAAGTTAGGATTCTTTCTATTTAAAACGTTTTAAAATCTAGCAATTATTTTCTTTAGTTTTTATTTTTAAAATAAACTTGATTTTTGTGTGAGAATAAATAAATATTGAAAAAGTAACATACTTTTTATTTTGTAATATTTTGTCATTTTTATTAATAACATAAATTTAATGTTACAATGCACATTTGTTTAACATAAATGTGAAAAATTTATTTATTAAATGTGCATTATAACATTAAATTTATATTATACTTTAATATCATTCATGTAATTAAATTGTATTTTTATTATTAAGTATATATTGATTTTAAATTTGAAAATTCATTATAAAAGTTGAATATTTTTATGATGAAATCATATTTACAATTGTTTATCTTCTTTTGAAAAGAAAAAATATTTGGAATGAAAAACTTGTCTAGCAGATAATATTTTTAAATATCACTTGTTATTTATTTATGGCATAATTCATCATTTAATCATTTTATTAGGTTGATACTGATGTGAAAGATCTACTGTCAAACTTATCCCATTTGAGTCTTCAGCCATCATAATTTTTTGTTTACTTGCATTTTTCGGATACAATATGTTTGAAAATGTGACAGATTTTGTTTCTTCATCAAATTATTTCATTTGTAACTATCATTTTTTCTTTTGTAAAAATGAGTGTAAATATGATTTTTTATGATACAATTTAATAGTTTGAACTCCATGTTAGTATAAATTGCAATCTCAAGAATTAAAATAAATTGTATAATCTGTTTCATTGGAAATGAAGAATACATATTTGTTTAATATGTATACACTTTTTTTAAAAAAATATTCAGCATATTTTATCATTCCAATTATTACTATTTCAAGTATACATACAGATACTTTTAATTATGTTCTTTGATTGTTACAGATATTTATTAAAAAAGGAAATTTATTTAAACAATCCTTATGTAACTATGGATTAAAAAGAAAAAAAATTGGAATAACTCATGTACATTATCTGTTTAAAAATTTAAAAATAAATATTTGTAGATTTTTAAATGTTGGGTTATTTTATTTCAATGAAATTTGTAATTATAAAAGTGTTATAAATTTCTGTAGCTGTTCCATTACTTTATACTTATTTAATAACTTAAAAAAATATTAAAAAATTATTTATTATGGAATATTTCTCAGAGCTAGGAATTGTAATGTTTAAATAAAAAAAATTGTTTTGTGATTACTAATATACAAAAGTTCATAAATATATATTGTCTGATATTAAAGTAGAATTTTTAATTTCTAAAAGTTTTTTTTAAAAAGTAAGTCTATTTGTGAAAGATGATAGATAGAATATGTATACTGTATTTATTTGAATTATTGATTAATATTGTAATGTTTGAAATATACTCAATAATATGCTTCTGTATCTAGAATTAGCATTTTTGTACTTTATTAATGAACGGTTTACATTGCATACTTTAATATATGCAATTACAATTTTGTATACATCTTCTGAGTGTTGTATTGTTCTAAGTAAATTTTATATCTGATATATTTATGCTTACTACTAAGATCTGGCATATTTTTTAATTTATATGAATATTTATTGCTTAAATATTGAACCATGCATTTTGTAATAGAAAAAAACTTTATGAAATGTCATTACAGTTCTATTTTACTCCATTTGTAAATACATGGCACACAAAATATTCATATATATTTTTAAAACTCAATAAATTAAATCTCTGCTGTGTATTATGTGTAAAAAGAGTAATTAGGTTTGTTTAAAATTAGAAATGTTTGGTAACAGTGATTGTAAAAAAAAAAAATCCATACTAATTTGCATTTGTAAACTTGTATATTCTCATTTAAACATTATTTAATTTAACAAGGTTGAAGATTTCATTGAATTTTTAAAATTTAGATATAACTTATTTCAAACACAAATCATTTAAGAATTTCTACTTTTTTTGAGTTTTTAAATTTCATTTTCATTTGTTTTTAATTGGTGATCAGTACATGAGATTTATAGAGATTGTGTTGTACTGTTTTTATATAGGTTATTTTATAATATTTGCATGGATTTTCTTTTACTCATTTTTCTTCACATTTTGTTTCACGTTTTTCTATTTTATATTAAGTGTAAAATTATTGTTCTAAATTTAAAGTTGTTACACATTCCTTTTATACATTTAAAAAGTTGAAGTTGCATGATTAAAAATGAAGATTTTTTATGGAAAATTTGTGCATTCATTTTTGATAAATAAAATTAGTTTTCTTGCATTAAATAATTTACAAAATTATATTATAAAACGTTTTCCCTTTTTACAGTTTTTAATCAATTTTTGATAACAGTTTAGTAACTAATTTAAACTTAAGTCTCTAGTCTGAAGAAATGCTGAATCAAATACTAAAAACAATGATTAACAAAAATTTACTGAAAAAAAAATAATTATTTTAAAATTGGGCATATGGCTTGTTTTTGTTATGAAAGAGTTTCTTACAATGGAATTTAACACATATAAAAATTATTTCTTAAATTTAAAAAATCATAAAAAAACAATATATGTTTTATAAATTTGCATATTTTACTTTCAACTTAAATATTTTTATTATATACTGTAGTAATTATTAATTTAAATCCCTTTGTAAATTGACAAAATTAGCTCTGTTTGAATTTTAGGAGAAAAGGAAAGAGTAGAAAATTGAATTATTCAATATATTAATAAGTTCTTTGAAAAATATATGGGAATACATGGGTAATAAAATTTAAGTAGAAAATTTTGTTTTTCGCATAGAAATTTCTTCTGATAAAATTTTAAAGTGATATAGAATGGTATGTTAGAATGTTAATTTAAAATGTTCATAAATTCAAAGAAAATATATTGATAAATATTTAATGTATATGAATTTTAATAATTTGATGTCAGAATTTCATTCCTGGATAATTAAACTATGTTTAAGCTAAAATTTTAATGCATAATATTAAGTACACAGTATTGAGCCAGTTATTTTCAAATAATTTTACAGTTCCAACACAGGAAGTATAGCTTTCGCTTTATTAATATCTATCTTTTCAGTTGATTAATGCAATTTTTTTCAATTAAAAAGCTTATATCAAAAGTTATTGCATATTTGTTTTATGAAAGAGTTTTCTAAAATTTTTTAAAAATCAATTTACAAGCCTAAAATTTTTTTAACAGGGAAAGGAATTAAAGAAAAAAAGCTGGGAAAAAAGTAAAGTTTTAGTGTTAAGAAAATAATTTAAGTGCATGCATTTGCACACAAAACTTGTCTGAAGATGGTTTTGTCCTGAATGTATTTAAACTTTTCTACTTTTAAGAAGAAAATCTTTTGTGCTTTGAAAAATCTGTTCAGAGCAACTTGAGCCTGGCTTCATAGTGTCCAGAATTTCAAATAGAAGTTGGGAAGAAAGTAGACTATCCTCTCCATTTTCTTTTATGTCTTTCTGTATCACACACAAGCTCTTTTAATTATTAAATTTTTCTTTTTAATTTGTGCACATTAAATCTGTTCTGGGTTATATTACAAGTGAAGATTCATGTTTAAATTATTACATTTAATATCACAAAAATGCATTTTTCTTGATAAGACTGCCATTTTGATTAGAAATTTACTTTTTATAATAATTTTAGACTGCAATGAATGGTGTTTTATAGTTTTCCTTCAATGAAGTAAATTTTTTTAGTCATCAGATTTCCTAAATACTGCAGTTCTGTTTCATAAAACGCAATGACTACCTTGAGACCATTTTTTATCACCTAGTCACCACATAGGTGGATAAAAAAATTGATAATCATATAATTCAAACTTTTATCTTTGCTTTTACAGTAATCATTACATTAGATGCTTATTTTACAACCTCAGGGACTGGTAAAAATGCTCATAAAATAGAAAAGCAAGTGCTATATCTTAAATTTTTTTTTCCACCAAACTGTTCTCTTTTAAATAAAATTCTATTTGAAAAATATTTAGTATGCATTTTTAAGAGTTATTATTAAATTGTCTTATCGAGTGAGTTTCTGCCACAATTTACAGGATTTTGATCAAGGCGAAGAGAAGCAGTCTTTCGTTGGAAACTACATGAGTCTTTAATGGCCAATTTAGAATAAGTTCAAAATTTAATTTTGAATCCATTGCCTTCTCATACCTTGCTTTTACAACCATATTCTATTGCGAAAATATGTGACTGTACATAGCACACAATGAGTGCACTAGCATACTTAATTTCATCTTGCCCAAGATTAGGATCTACCAGTTGGGTGAAAATCTTCGTATTTTAGAAACAGGAACCAAGGAGACCTTTCAGTATTTGACATGCCACACTCAGAGGTAGTACCGGCATTATAAGACACATTTTTTTTGAAAATAAGATTAAAAAATGGAGTGTGTTTTGTATGCCAATACCGAAATCTATATTAAATTCAGCTTTTGATTACATTTGTTTCCGAAAATTTGCTCTGTTTGGAGTTATGCAATTTTTTTTGTTTCCTTTCGAAGTGTTGGAATATTACAGTTGCTTTGGGTTCAGTGAATTTACATTCGCTGTCATCGACAATCGCAGCTAAGTTTGTTTAAACTCGCCAATTTTCGTCAACTCTTATATGTGTGAAATTTCTATTGTGCAATTTTCTTATATTTGTTGTAAGTAATAGCTAAAGGCATTGTTGTAGCATATGCTAATTGTGTATGCTAAAGAACATGGAAATAAGGTTTTCATGTATTTCAAGCCTTTCTCAACTGGCAAAATGACATGAACTTTGCAAAATCGGGCAGAGAATTTAAAAAAGCAACTCACTGGAAACAACTGATCTATATAAAACAGAATCTATATAACAGGATGTATATAAAACAGACGACAATAGTTAAATTATTTAAGAAGTGTGGCATATTAATAATGCACTGAAGGTACAGAGGATGATTTGTTGTACGAGAATACATAGTGATATAGAAGCAGTTTTAAGTGACATTTCATTTAGCTCTGGAGATGGACGTACACGAGCTAGCAATCGAATTGTTAGCACCCTGGCCTTCGTTTTAACAGTCTGAGTTCGAATCCCACTTCGGGCTTAAATGTTTGTAGTGATCCAGAATTTACTTTAAACCGTAGGTCCTAATTTAATTAGTGTAAAAAATAACCTTAAATCAACAAACTCAGACGAAACTAAAAATGCATGTCTGTGTTTTGATGACGAAGAATAAAAAAAGGCATTACTTTCTAGATAGGCTGGGCATTTGCAGAAAGTCTTACTGTATATTTATAAAACATTAAATTCATTTTAATGAACAATATTTATTCAATTCAATTATGAAGTATTATGAAAGTTTTATCCTTTTAAATTATATATAAAAAGGAGGATATGTCTTATGGGTAGATGTGGAATATACATGGGTAAATTGTGAAAATTCTTTGTTTTGCTTTACAGAGTTAAAAATTTATCTTAATTATATAATAGAATTCAAAGTACACAAATGTATTGTTCTTTTCAGGTACATATTAATAGTTAATTTAAAGCTGAGTTATTATAATTTTGAACGACAAAAGTTAGTTTGAAGTTTAATATTTGCCACTGTGTAACTAAATATCTGTAATCTCGTAAAATTGAATGGTTTAGAAAATTTTATGATGCATCTATTTAAATTATAGGATTTGTAACACTTGATATTTGCTGATTTCCTAACTTATAACTTCTATTTTCCTGTAGGAAAGGCGAAACAATTCATCATTATTTATTAATAATAAATAGCTTGTTTCTAAGCTAATAATTTGTCTGTAATAAATTATTTGTTTCTAAATTGTTGTTATAATAAGTAATTTATAATAAAAGCTTATAATTTTTTATTAGCTTTTATTTTCATTAGTTATATTTGGGATATTTGTAAATGTTTTAACAAAGATAATAATCTTTTACCTTTCTTAAATCTACTTCGTTATCTTAGCTAGCATATTTTATTAATTTAAAAACTATATTACTTGGCTTAGGCGCCTTTTCTTGTATCATTATTAAATAAAAAGACATTTGTTTAACTTAAAAATCTATCCTTTTAAAATATTAACAACAATAATAATGTTATTTATGTTAGTAAGATGTACCTTTTAAATTTAATAAAAAAAATAAGAGTCATCAGTTATATATATCTCTCAATCTCCATTTATATTCACTTAATAAATTTTTTAAATTAAATAATTGTATGAATAAATTTTGAGATAAGATAAAGTACAGCAAGTTGTAGGATATAATTTTTGAGAATCTACATAATTGAAATTGTTCTCTCTTATATTCATCAGGCATTGATATTATGATGCATTGAAAAAATCATATCTGATTTTTCTAATGTGTAATAATTCCTTTTATACAATTTTACTTCTATTACCACATTGAAATACTAGGAATGAAACCTGAACTTTGTCTTATGTACTAGTAATGCTAATAAATACAAGTGGAAATTAAAAAAATGTATATAATTAAAAAAATTTCTTAATTAATATCTATATAAACATTAGAATGTCAGACAACTTTTGTGTATTTAATGTAGCCACTTTTAAAACATTAAATATTTATATATTCTGAAAAACAACCACCATTAATTTAATTAGCACCAATCAAGGTCAATTGAGTTATTAGTAGATGAATTGCATCAAGATGTATTCATTTTATTGTAAATTTCATGTGGTATGTCTTTAGGTAGCTTGAAAAACCATTAAATATAATGATTGATCAAATTTCATTTTATTGCCAATTACCTCTAATTGATAAGGAATAAGGAACTCAGGTTCCATGATAGATCAAAGTGAGAAAGAGAATTAGAAAAGTCAATCGCAAATAGACAAACAATTAAGATTTAAGTGTATAGTACGTAAGACAATAACATAAAAATGATTATGGCATAATTATAGGACACACGTTTCAAGAATATAATATAGTTTAGTATTAATATTCAGAATAATAAAGCTGTTAATTCTCTCAATCATTGAATTATAAATTCTGATTTTAATATATTGTATTCAGAGCTATTACTAACAAAAATATCTTGTCAAAATAACTAAGAATTTTTTACTTTAATGATCTCTAAATAAATTTCCTCAAACTTAAACTTTACAATGGAAATCGGGCTAGATAAGAAGGAAGGAAAAAAAATTGACTAATACATCAGAAATGAATTAGAGAGTGATTTGCTGTTTTTCTTATATTTATTATACTATCAACTTTTTGTACAATGCTAAAATGCTCCTTATGGTAAAATTTTTGTTTTGAACACTAAAAAATATTGACTTGTGATCATATATTTTGCTATTATATTTTTTAAATATATCATCAGCCACAAAATGGTGAAAAATACTTTTTTTTTCTGTAATTCTTTAAACAACTTTTTCTAAACAATTTCTTAAAAACATGATCTTGTAAAGGATGATTTCTTATATATTTAAAAAAAAAAAAAAAAAAAAAAAACTGAAATTGAGTGCTTAGATATAGCAGTACAGTTCATTTTATTTTAATAAACTCTTGTTAGTTTTCAGCAGCCCTTTTTATTTTCTATTAAGAATGGTTTAATTTAATATAAACAACTGATGTTATTCCAGTTGGTAAGTTACTCTCTCTTTGAACATTTGAGTGGGAAAAATGAAAGTTGACTTTGTAAGAGGTATGTTGATAACAATTACTATTTGGAAATCGGATTTATAGCATGGTATAGTTGAGCAGCCAGGCATCAAATCCAATTCCTCAAAATAAAATTGCCATTGCCTTCTTGTAGTTTGGATTGTGTTCTGAGTTAGCTGCATTTATTTCAATGATAGATTCAGTTTCAACTTGAAATAAATCTATTTTTTTCCATTTAAAAAATGGAAAAAAACTAGATTATATTTATTAGATACCAGAGAATTCAAAGCAGTTATTCATAAATATGCCAGAGAATCTCTAAGGGACATAAGTTCACCAGAGGAACAATCATTCAAATGAGAATGAAAAATACCAATGTGTGTTTTGCATTTTTTTCGCCTTTCAAATAAAAAATACTAATGTTTGCCAGTGAAATATAAAATTGGATCTTGTTATGAATACAGTATAAGAACAATTTATACTGTTTTTATGTATGATTTTATAATCATAATTAACACCTGTTAAATTAGTTGAGCTAAATAGTTATTTAAACTACTTTTTTTTTTTTACTTGGAGTTTCTTTCCTTCATCTTGTTTTCTCTAGTTAATCTTTTTTAACCTTCATCTTATTTAATCTTTTTCTGCAATAATTGATGGATTACAATTTTAAATTATATAATATTAATGAATAGAATAATCAGATATCTTTAATATAACATGGAGAACATTTTAAAGTTCTAGATGTTATTCACTTTATTAAATTAGTTCATAATTTATTTATAAAAAATTAAATGTTTCTATTTAAATTAACTCTTTTTGTCTATCCAGAACTATAAGAACATATTCTACCTTAATTCCCAATTTTAAATTCATATCAAGTTTATTTTTTGTCCTATTATTGCCATGAAAGCAAAATTATAAGTTTTTATATTTCAAATTGGTATTCTAAATGCGATTATGTAACACACATAAAGTCTTTACTAGCATTTTCTGATTAATGTATTACACACTAGTTTGTCTCTTTTTGCTGTTCATAATTTAAAACATTTACATCGACATTTCATTATAAACTCTTACTTTTTGTTTAGAGACTTGTTTCTTAAACTACGATAAAGCTACCAACTTCGTAAAATCCTGATGTTCAAAATTGGAGGAAAATATTAATTTACTGTTAAAAATACTATATTTATACTGCTCTTGAGATACATACTTTGCATGATGATTCCTTTCTATAGGTCAAATGAGGTCATTTCTACTTAGTTGGAATTTCGAAACTTAGATTGGCTCCCCACTTTAGATGCACTGTGTAGTGTTGCTCATATTCTAGAAAATCTGAATGTAGAATAAAACATTTATAATTATAAGTTGAACATTATTTACTTATATAAATTTATTTTTGTGTGCGTAGAAAATATGGATTTATTAGAACTTTAAAGCTCATTTCTTTTTCATTTTTGTGCTTTTGCGTACTTCCTATATTTTTAACGGTTATAATAGACTGAGCAGTCAGAAAATTTTGGTACTTCTATATCTCGAAATTATGGAAATTAACATCATTTTATAAGATGAAATACGAGGGTTACTCTGAAATTTTTAAGATACACGCAGACGAGAATTTACAGAATAAAAATAACTTATTATTTTTAAAATATAAAGTATTTTAACACAGAAGACATTTTTTTACTGACTTACTTCAACTTGCTTAGCGTAGAATAAATTTTAAACAGAAGAGAAAATGGAGTTGACGCGAGAACATTTTCGCGATATGATTTTCTACGATTTTAATGCAGGATTAAATCAAGAAGAATGCGTTCAACGGTTGCAATTAGCATTTGGTGATGAATCTCCAGCTCGTGCTACTGCATTCAGATGGTTTAGAGGATTTAGAAGAGGTCGCAATTTTCTTCAGGATGAAGAACATACAGGAAGGCCGCCGTCAGCAGTAATCCCGGATAATGTGTCTTCCATACGAAAAATGTTAATGGATGATAATCGCTGTACCTATCAAATGATACATAAGGAACTTAACATTGGATCCGCAGCCATACACAAAATCCTTCATGAAGAATTACATATGAAAAAAGTAGTTTGCCGTTGTGTTCCCCATAATCTAATTGAGCACCAAAAAGAGGAGTGAGTAAGAATCAGTAAAGAAACTCTTAAATTGCTAAATGATGGTGGCCACCGCATCATTTCTAAAATTGTAACAGGTGATGAAACGTACATACCGTTTTTTGACATTCCAGCACGTCAAGAAAGCAAAGTATGGGTCTTTGAAGATGATCCCACGCCGACAATGGTGGGAAAACAACGCGCACTGAAAAAGTGATGTATGCCGTTTTCTTCAGAAGTACGGGATTGGTCAAAGCTATCAAGTTGAGAGGACAGAAGACAATAACAGCAAACTGGTATACCACTAAATGTCTTCCAGGAATTCTGCAAGAACTGAATGTTAGGGGACTAATGCTTCACAATGACAATGCATCTTCATATATAGCCGGATTAACAGTTGACTTTCTTAAACAAAAACAAATTAAAGTGATCGAACATCCGCCGTATTCACCTGATCTAGCTATGTGCGACTTTTGGTTATTCCTTAATCTAAAAAAGAACTTACGTGGATGTCGTTTTCATTCAGAAGAAGAGATTGATGTGGCTATAAATGCATTTTTTCATCTATTCCAAAAAATGAATGGCTTGAGGCATTTAATCTGTAGAAAATTCGTCTACAAAAGTGCATTGATGCTGTAGGAGACTACTTTAAACACACATAAAATTTTGTAAGTATAACTTTCAAAACCTAGTTACATCTCAAAAATTTCAGAGTGACCCTCGTATTTAATCATTTTTATTGACTTGATAATAAAGGCATATCAATGATAAGGCATTGTATTATCATTTGTAGGATTTAAGCTGAAATTATCTATTAAAGTAAAATGTCAATGGCTTAAAACAAAATTAACTAGTTGCATCTGAATGATTATTGATTAAACTCCAATTATAAATGTTAGCAGTTAAAGCGAAATGCCATTGTTTTTATTTGTATTTAACTTGTTAAGTATCAGTAATGAGTACATATTGCTTGAACGCAGATTTAAATTAACTTAAAACAATACAAGTTATTTGAGAAGTATCTTGAGTCTGCCTTTTTTGATATAACGCTTGTTTAAACAGTATTACGAAGACAACTACTCCAAACCACAGACAAGAAGCATTTTTCAGAAATATGAGATGGTTGATTTTCCCTTTGAAGAAGTAATAAGATAATCATCTATAAGCTATCTTCTTGAACTTCATCAATTATAATTCCATATTTGATAAAGCATTTAAATTTGTTTTCATAAAACAATTTATTATTTAAGTATATATGTATGTTGTGGTGATATTCGGAAATTTTAGAAAAATTCCTAGGAAACCTAGATTTATTTTTAATAATTGAATACATATATAAATTCAAAACAAATAAAATAAAAATAATTAATTTTAGCAAGGCAATAACAAGAGAAATTTACACATTTACAATCAAAACATTCTCGATTAAATAATTGATGAAATTTTAACTTTATATTTCTTTTATGACATTTACAGAATAATATACCATAGCTAAATTTGACCAGATGGGAATTGAAATCAGACTCACCCCTTTTACAAGTAGCATTGTGGTGTCTCCTATCGTCAATGGCATCATCGCTCTCTTATGTCGATGATTATCTTTTCTCATCCACTTCCCGTCCTCTACTCGGCATCTTCCCTTTGCATTTCCATTCGCAGATATTTCAACATTTTACTAGGTTTACTGCTCAGTATCTCGCTTGGCTTGCTCATGAGCTTTCTTTTTCTCTCTCTTATCTTCAGGCTTTGTCGTCTCTTCTTCTTAACCTCATCTATTTGTCGGACATCTGCAGCTCCATTCAGGAAAGTCGAGACAGGGCTACGACTGGGCAGGGCAGTTTTACCCCGTTTACCACTAAAATCTTTTTTAGCTTCCCATTATGCTCAATTGCTCCAATTTCGAATTCTAAACTCCTTTTCTCTGTGCGAAGGATTTCTGTATCTCTTCTTTTTTTAGATGCATTTTTTAATTCTTCATAATTCTCGTCTTAGCTCCTCCTCTTTACCCAAAGTTTTCCAAAGTTCTGTAGTACCTCCTATACTTCTATGGGATAGGTCAGAAATCACTCCCCATCAATCCCGATTGGTCAGATTTACATATAAAACATATAGAACTCAAACGTTCTTGAAATTTTCTCAAGACCCCCCATCCATTCCGAAACGAAGAATTTATTCGTTTATTACACTTGTCTCATTGTGTGAACTTTTATTACATACTTGCCTTTATTATTATTTTTTAACAGCATAGCTTGAAAGGGAAAAAGAAAAATGTCTTAAATTTAAAATGACAATAAAAATATTCATATCTGTTTTCTCAGGGTTTGGTTACGTCGTTTTACAATACGACAGTATACACTACTGGCCATTAAAATCGCTATACCAGGAAGAAATGCAGATAACAAAATGATATTTATTGGACAAATATATTATACTAGAAATAACAAGTGATTAAATTTTCAAAAAATTTGGCTGGATAGATCCTGAGAAATCAGTACCCAGAACAACCACCTCTGGCAGTAATAACAGCAGTTATACGCCTGGGCATTGAGTCAAACAGAGATTGAATTGCATGTACAGGTACAGATGCCCATGCAGCTTCAACACGATGCTACAGTTCATCAACCGTAGTGACTGGCGTTTGGTGACGAGCCAGTCGCTCGGCAACCATTGACCAGACGTTTTCTATTGGTGAAAGATCTGTAGAACGCGATGGCCAAGGCAACAGCTGAACATGTTCCGTATCAAGGAAGGTCCGTACAATACCGGCAACATGCGGTCAGGCATTATTCTGCTGAAATGTAGGGTTTCTCGGGGCTCGAATAAAGGGTAGAGCCACGGGTCGTAACACACCAGAAATGTAACGTGCACTGTTCAAAGCACCGTCAATGCGAACAAGAAGTGACCGAGACGTGTATCCAATGGCACCCCATACCATCACGCCAGGTGATGAGCCAGTATGACGATGAGGAATGCACGCTGTCAGTGTGTGTTCACCACGATGCCGCCAAATACGGATGCGACCATCATGATGCTGTACACAGAACCTGGATTCATCTGAAAAGATGACGTCTCGCCATTCGTGCGCCCAGGTTCATCGTTGATCACACCATTGAAGGCGCTCTTGTCTATGACATAGCGTCAAGGGAAGCCGCAGCCATGGTCTCCGAGCTGAGAATACATGCTGCTGCAAACGTCGTCGAACTGTTCGTGCAGACACTTGTTGTCTTCCAAACGACCCCGTTTCTTGACTCACGGCTCGTGACGTGGTTGCACGATCCATTACGGCCATGCGGATAATATGCCTGTTTTCTCGTCTGCTAGTGATAGGTGGCGTTGAGATCCCGCATGGTATTCCGTATTACCGTCCTGAACCCATCGATTCCATATTCTGCTAACAGTCATTGGATCTCGACTGACGCGAGCAGCAATACTGCGATAAGATAAACCGTAATCCCGGTACGCTACAATTTGACCTTTATCAAAGTCAAAAACCTGCTGGTACGCATTTCTCCTTCTTACACGAGGTATCACAACAACTTTTCACCAGGCAACAACGTTGAAATGCAATTTGTGTATGAGGAACCGGCTGAACAATTTCCTCATTTAAACACAATGTAGGTGTCGCTACTGGTGCCTGCTTTGTCTGAATGCGCTGAAAAGCTAATCATTTGCATATCACAGCACCTTCTTCCTTTCGTATAAATTTCACGTCTGTAGCATGTCGCCTTCTTGGTGTAACAATTTTAATGGCAGTAGTGTATACATATATATATAAAAGATGTTTAAGAGAAATAGTCATATATATTTTTCCTGTATAAACTGCACAGTTATTTTCAAGGCTTATGACAAAAGCACATTTAATTTTACATTACTTAGCCTCATATAAGTCAAAGATATCAAGTATTTTGAGGTGCCTAATGAATGTTATTGATCATTTGTAATTTTTTTTTATCATTTTGGTTTGTTGTTATATTTAAGTAGATAATTTATTGAAAAATATTTTGTGAATTAACCATAAATTTATGCTCATATTTTAAATTGAATTTTGTTTTTTTTTAAATTTCTTTATTATTTATTTTCGAAATCTTTTATTTGGTAGAAAGTTAAAGGTCGATTTGAAAAAATATTATAATAAGTTTTTATAAATGCCGTAGTATCCTCGTGGTTTTTGAATCGGCCTTCCGTCTGGAAATGGAGGGTTCGACTCCCAATGGCGCCACAAAGACCCACCAAGTACATAAGATATACATGCTTCTGAAATATGTGGACTCGAAAATCTTGTGGTCGATCTTTGAGCAGGTATAATGGTCTGGAGAAAATTTCCTCTCCCTCCAGATCAGTGTCAAAATTGAGGGAGTGGATTTTCTGGTCGGAGGACACAAGAGTAAAGTCGTTCTTTGAAATTCATGGTGCTCTGGTTAAATGAAAGACACATCTTACTGATTTAAATTCGCATAGCCAACGGCATAGCGAGATTGGTTTGCCCAAGTGTCACAAGTAACAACAAAATAAATGCAATATTTATATAATGTTATTATTTTATTTTGCATCTGCCACACACATATTAATATTTACATTCTTAACTGCTAGTATTAATGAGAGATACTCACTCGACAATTTGATGCACATTTATACTCACGGATCATCTGAGAGAAGTACTGGGAGAGCGGGAGCTGGTGTCTTCTCCAAAATTTTCCAACTCAAAGAGCCTTTGGGAAAAAAACTCAGACAATTTTGATGGAGAAACGTATGCAATTTACATGGCTCTCCAAAAAATTTTAGATTTCTCGGAAATGAAATTTGTCCTGCATGTAGATTGTCAGGCTGCCATTCATACAGTGGCAAATTATACTCTCCTACATGCGTCTATAGAATTTAACTGTAAGACCATCATTAACCTTTTACTAACTGCGGGAAAGGCAATTACTTTACAAAGGATCCCTAGCCATTGCGGCTTGCCTGGTAATGAAAAAGCAGAAAAATCTCGCTAAAGAGGCTTCTTTTTTAAGCCCTCCAGATACTCATACTGACCTGAGATATGTCAAACTCCTTTTAAAACGGGTTATCCATCACCAGCGAAAAACTTATTACAAAGAGAATTAGAATTATTACAAAGAGAATACGGTTGATGCCTCTTGGAGGACCCTGCTGAGCTCATGTATTGCCAGAGATCTACCTAGATCTATAGGGGTCTCCTGCTTCAGGTTACTTACTGGGCATGATTTTCTCCAGAAACATCTGTATCACATTGGGCTTGTGGATTCACCCGACTGTATTTTATGTGAGGAACATGTTAACATGGATGGCGAGCATTTTTGGAAATTTTCTGCCCTCCAGGAAGCTCGCACTTCTTCACATTTCAAGACGCTCTCCACTCCTCTAGATATTTCATTTCTCTATTGGATGCAAGCTTATTATGCTCGAAAGAGCCAACATAAGGAAGTAGAAAAAAAATTCTCAACTGATTTGAAATTATTTGTATTTACTTTTATTTTCAATTTATGTAATTAGAGTGCGTTTTGAAACAAAATATTATAAAAATAATTGTTTTTAAGGTAAAATTAAACTTTTTTCAATTAATTACACACATATATAGAATATTTAAGGCTTTAAAAGTAGAAATGTTTACAGTACCTTGAAGAGATTCTTCGTGACAATGAAATTCCATGAATAGGAAATTTATAAATAAAATTTTCGTCTAAGCTCTGTCATTTTCACTTGCTCCATGAATGGAATATTCATTTAGAACCAGACATGTCATGTGCATTTTCTGGGAAGTCATCTGATATTATTGGTTACCTGACTTCTTTTTCTTTCCTTCAATATATCTACAAGGAGTATCCTGCTAAAGCTGATAATGTCATTGATAAATTTTTGTATTTATAAATAATGTTTTTCACGTCATTCAATAAAGTAAAATATAAGTGATTGTAATTAATTTATTAAATGTGTACAAAATAGTGTATTTAAATATTTTTTTTTTCAACAGAATAAAATATTTTTGACAATAGAACAATTTACATGATGCAAATATATTATTTAAAATTTGAATATTGTAATCCTAAATTCTTATATTTTATTTTGCATTTTAGATTGTATGAAATTAGTATCAAAGAGAATGTCGCTCCTGATGAACAAATCACATTATTTCGAGATTTCATACTTATTAATTTCAGGAAAGAGATTCACTCAACAAAATAACACTTTAAAATGTACTTGAGTTGACACTTTTATAAATTTATACTGTTTGTATAATAAGTTGCATAAATTTTACGCTATAACTTAATTGCAAATATAATATGCTTTTCAAATAAGAATTATTTTTATAACACTTTAATTTTTTTTGCTCTTCAAAATCTAAAATATCAACAAATTATTTATTAAATAATAAAAAAATGGCAGGTACATAAGATATGTATAAAATTTATTGAATAATTTGTTCATAAATTGATGACCATAATAATATTTGATATTTTTTTTTATCTGAATGAGTCATTTTCAATACTGGATATTAAAATTGTTGCTGGTGATGGAAATTTACTACATTCCGGAAATTTAGATGATTAGAAGAAGATACTGCAATATACAAATGAATAGCTTTTACCCTCCTCCATCTGAGACGGCGGTGGCCAGTTTGGTTTGGGCATCGTTCTCATTATCGGAGGGTTGTGAGTTCGAATCCTGGCTTAACCAAAGATCCGTCGTGTTCACTAAAGGTGGAAGGAGTACTTTAAACAGATCGTGGTCACAATGAGTTCCAACTTAAAATGATACCTCTGGGAGTGGTAGGCCAAGTATTGGGGGTGCTCTGCTTTGTCCGTGCTTCAAAATCACATACTTCTCAAGGCTGCTCCTATCTAACTTGTAGAGCCCAACCCATGGCTAGGTATAAGAAGCATACTTTTGCAAAAAAAAAAAAAAAACAATCCATATGACTGTTTTGTATTCATAGATTTCATGTTCTGCAGACAGTTATTAGATCTCGAATGACACAAGAAGAAAAACTGTTCTATTATCAACAACAATCCCGGTAATAGTTCAACCTCTAACGAAATCAGAAATGTACTAGTGAGAATTTCTTTTTCTTACTCATGATATCACAGCCGTTTTACACCAGGAAAAATTCGAATATCAAGCTAGATCTCAATGGACTACTGTTCTTAACAAATGAGAATTTAGACATGTTACTTGTATGGCCAAAATAATCTTAAATTCACGTAACAAGAACTAAGTCAAGAAATGGGGTTATTTGCATTATAGTAAATGTCTGTAAGAATAGTTTGATGATATTTGCCGTAGAATGAATTGTTGGCTTGATGTCCATGGCTCTGGCTCTCTTGATTATGCTCTCATCATTATGGGAGTACCTTAAGTGATGTGATTAACGATGAAACTGGGTACAGGAATCGCATGTCATCTTGTTTTTATATGAACTCTGGCTCTACTCGTTGCATCAGGACAACAAATTTGACTACATCTTGGAGAACGTAGCATCAAAATTTAATACATCTTTAACGGATTTCCCAATAGCATAAGTCTGTTGCAAAAAATTTTAATGCCTACTACTTAAATCACTTTCGCAAGAACTTTTTCACAAATAGTGCAGTGTTCACTCATGAAAAGAAACAGAAAATAATTCCTCATACTCATCCCAGCAGACGTGCATGTTGAAGGCAGAAGCGCAACACCTGTTTTTGGTTGTTTAACAATGGTTAGGATGGAAACTGGAGCAATCCTAAACAGCACTGTCCAACAATTAGACAACAGTGATCTCACTTTTTCATAGATATTAGTCGCTAGAGTAATGGTATGTGATGCCATTACATATGTTGTGGTCAACTTTTGTTTGCATTGAGAACACATTGAACAGAGGTCTTACACTTTTTTGTAGTAAAGACCTAATCTCGACCCGGTTTGAGCCTGTTTAACACAATTTTTCAGCAGGACAATGTGCTTATCGTATTAGTCTTTATTGACACAGAAAATGTTTGACTACGACCTTTGCAAACACGTTTTCTAGATCTTCCATTAATAAAAAAGCACCTGCTCATTAGGATTAAAAAGAACTATCTCATTACTCAGATCAATACCGTCGAAGAATTGTGGTATAGTATTGAAGAGCTGTATGAGCAATTTTAAATGTGCATGCCATCCAATGCCTGTTTGCCTCCAATTTCAAGAGTGTAAATGTTGTTGCCAGAAGTTGTTTCTGTCAATAGTTTTCCAGAATCAATGATTCCAAATTTCTTTCAAATTTAATCACTCGTTACTTTACATGATAATTATTTATCCAACAAAGATAATTTTGTTATTTACCTGTTTTCCCAATGCCAATGCTCAGTTTTAATAGCCATATACAGTAATCTAAAAATAATAGCAGAAAGTATAATTATTTATTTTATAACAATGTTTAAAAATATTACAGGTAATGTTAAGTCTAAACATAAAATTATCTATTTTTGATTATATTTGAAATTCTAGAAATATATATATATATATATATATATATATATATATATATATATATATATATATATATATATATATATATATATATATATATATATATATATATATATATATATACCGAGAAATAGCTACATGAAAAGTAAATGCCAGATCATGATTTTCACATTTTATTTAGACATTATACTTAATTTTAATAACTATTCAAGTCATTGTAAACTTGTTTATTTACGTAAATGTTTTCTATTTTTTTTCTGTACCAACTTAAATTATGATTCAAGTGGATATTTTTGATATTAGAAGTGACTCAAGAAAACCTTAAATGTGCTACAATTAGTTTGCCTGATGCAAGACGGAAAATATTTCTGAAAATAGTCCTACATGCATTAAAAATATTGGAAAATTGAAAAAGAAAATTATCACGCGAGAAAATGTTATGAATTTTATATTAAAACCCTTGTTTTTTTTCTCAAGTGGAAATTTTCATTAAGTTGGTGTCAGACACAAAAATTTTAAAATATCAATTATAGTACTACGATTGTAAAAAGAAAAAAAATACCTTCTTAAAGCTTTTAAATGATTGCATTGAACAAAGTAAAAATTTCGTATTGCACAAAGTATAAGACTTAAACATGATATATTAATTCCAAAGAAATATACGTGTGCAAGCTAATTGTTATGCATGAGTATTAATTCACTGATTTTCTTATTTATTGTTTATAAATGATGTATTTGATGTGTCATGTATCCATGTATCTAACTATAAATAACTTATTTGTTGGAATATAATTTAAATAAATTATACTATTATAAAATTTGTAATTCATTATATCATTAAAAGCAAAACATTTTGTATCATATGATGACAACACTATTTTTATAAAGAAACTAATATAATATATATATGTATAGGATACCAAATTCTGAGTTTGGTGATTGTTTTGGCTGATTTTCTTTTTTATCTGACAGTCTGGTTTTTATTACGTCATACAGATAAAGACCTTTAAGAACCAAGTAAGAAATTCTATTTTGGTAAATCTAGTAATTACGTCATCGTGCGATGTCACAATACGGCATCATGGCAACATTTTTTCGTCGCCAAAAATATTGAGAATTTGGGGTTTTCTAGGTTATACACGGCTTCTGAGCCCCCCCCCCCCACACACACACTGGATATGTATTTAAATATCTTCGAGCAATCCACCCGAAGAGCATTTGTATTAAAGAGAAGAAACATAACGTAATTATTTCAGAAATGAAAATAATTAAAATAAAGTTGAGTTCAAAGACATAATTTTTAAAATAAAATTGAAAAGAATATCATTTTTTTTCAAATGTTAAACGTTTTATTTGCTTTTTAGCGAATTTATAACTATTGAAAATATTGTAGCTGCGATTCAATTTATTAGATATAATATTGCTATACACACACACACACACACACACACACACACACACACACACACACACACACACACACACACACACACACACACACACACACACACACACTCACACTCACTCACTCACACACACACACACACACACACACACACACACACACACATTTTTATAAATATATTGGGAGAGATCCAATGCATATAATTGTTAACTTTATAATTAACTTGATTATTTTTTATCAAAAATATCAATATTAGTAATCATATATGAATATAAGTAAACTTTCAGTATTGATAAACAAATCTAATAATTCATCATTATTATCAATGATATTGGTATTAATTGGAGATGGTTCATTGGGATGAATTAATTTTTAGTTATCACGAAAATTTAAATAATTGAAAATAATAAAGTCACCATTATACAGAAAAGCAAAAATATTCTGATAAATAAAATTTTTTAAAAATAATGTAAAAATAAATTTGTACGTATATTTGAAATATTAGAGCCTTCAATTTAATACCACTATTCTGAATAAAAATATTTTCCCCTTTATATATATAATTACTATAAATACATAGCTTAACCAAGTTATTTCAGAATTCAAAATCAACATTTAATTAATTTTTATAATCTTGTAAATAGAAATATAGCACATCATTTAATTTATCAATTGGAATGCTGGTGAAATTGTCTTCAAAATCAAATGACATATTAAAATAGGTTTTATTATTTGTTAAAAATATCCAAAACTGGCCTATTGTTATAAAAAATTCAAGTTAATTCAAAAATAAAAACTTTTCCAGTATGATGTTTAGATACTTGGCAAAAATAATACCAGATTTATTCAGGTAAGATTTACTATCACAAGTAATATATTCAAATTTTAAATAAAATTTAGAAATAACTGTCAAATAAGAAGATTTTAATTTATAATTATTTTTATTTAAAAGTTTAAAAATAGCCAAGAATTTTTTTGTTGATGATATTAGTCGAAGAATTTAAATGTTTATAGGTATTGAAATTTAAAGTCTCTTTATCGATTAAATCTGAATAAATTTTCTCTTACAAAAATCTGTATAATTATTGGTAGCTTTATCAACAGGTGTAATAATAAAGTTGTCTTAAAGAACTTAAGATCAAATTTTAAAAAGCCAAATATTATACTTGGAAATGTTAAATTATTATCAAAAATAAAATTTTTATTTTCAATAAAGAGTTTTGACTTCCAAGTTGTAAAAATGTTCAATTGGTGTATCATAATAATTTTCAATTTAAAGATAAAAGAATCAATTCATTATGCAAAATTACTTAAAATATTTTCGATCTATTTATTTTAAAAATTGGCATGTATTTAGTACCCGTATTTATTATTTATTAAGTTTATAGTTATTGACTACATTAAAGTCCCCTGTAATGATGTGTCCAAAATCGGGATTAATAAAATCTTTGAAATCATTATTAGCAAAAATATTTGTTGAGTTTTCTAGATAAGGCAATATTTTAGCAAAATTGATTATAATTAAATACTCTATGTCCAAAAGCAATATTATAAAAAATTCAAGTTAGACAATAACATATCCTATTGAAAAAAAATATTATGCAAGTCATTAATAAAACTGTTGAAATTGATATTATCAAAGTTTGTATGTAAGAAATTAATAAGAAAATAATGTAACTTAATATTTTTCTTAGTTTTAATTATATTATATTTGTATTTAAGTAAAAAAATCATAAAATAAAATCCCCAAGTGCTACTGAAATGTATATCCTTTCAACATGAATATAAAAATTTAACAACCAATATAAGTTAATTTTATAATAACTTGGCAAGGCAACCATTTATAAGTATTTGAAAAAAATTCAAATTTGCAATTTTTTTTCAAATAAAAGTAAAAATATTTTTGCGGTATTTTTTATAATAGGATTATTAGACTGAGAGAATGAGATGGAATTGTTATTTGAAAAGTTTTGTGTCAATATTCTAGTACCGTCGCATGACAACCTAGTACAACCTAGCACAACATCATTCATTTTACCTATACGTGATAACAGGCATATTGGTAGTGATGGATCATTCAGCTACATCATAAACTCTAGTATAACAGATTCAATTTGAATGTCATTCCGCATCCATTCGTATCATTCAATATTGTTTTCAGCTCTGTAGAATATACTTAAGAGGCTCAGAACTTTAATTCAAAACCACAGGCCTTGCGATGCATGTGAAAGCAATGAACTTAAACAAGGGAATGGAATAACATTGTTTTTACTTATTGATGCCCCTTCTGAATGCAGTACCACGATAGATGGATTCGAGTCTTAACCACATCTTGGTAGAAGATTGTCGAACTATTGTTTTATGCATCATTACATTAGTCCTTCATCCAGTGTTATGGTTTACATTGGTTTATACATATTTATTAGGTTTCATTCATTATTAGGTTTCATTCATATTTTCCTCTTGGACTAATTTCTTGTTCTTTAAACAGCCAGTGCTACATCTCTGAAGTGCTGTAGCTTTTGATTTTCCTATACATTAGGTGATTGCTATCTGTTGTATTCCAACAGAGCACTGACTGACTATACGTGCAGTGTTCAAGAGTTCTTCTTTATCCATCAGATTGAATTGCTTTCTTAAGTTACTTCTTACCTACCTCTTGATTCTACTCTTAACATATTTCTTGATCAATTATCAATCGAAAATATATTTTTGCCACTTGGATTATAACTAGCCAAGAATACATAACCCAATACTTCACCAGATCAACTTTGGGAATTTGTGTAAACTGCGTGGACTGCCATACTCTAAAGATACATTCAAAGTCTTTTTAGTTTCAATGTTGAGTGGTATGGCAATGGTTATAGTCAACAATAGCAGTTACAGTTATTTACAAATAAATTTTGCTGAGAAGTGCTATATTTTTGGTGGCTAGCAGTGTAATATAAAATTCGAATATATTAGATAATATTTGTTGTCTTTTAGAAATTAATCTCGAAGAAAGATGCTTAGGAAGTAAGAATGTGAAAATAAGCTTCTAATTTTTGTATTGGACATTTTTAGAATTGTTGGGACATAACTTTAATATTTTTTTGTTTGTTAATGCGTAAGTTAAAAAAATACACCAGGGAATCAAATGAAAACGGACATGATATATTGAATGGTTTACTAATTATGACAATAACATTTTCTTATTTAGTTCTACACTCAACCTTATCACGGAAAATGGTCACAATTTACTAGTAATATCTGAATTTATAAAGGACATTCTTATTTTAAACTTTACATTAAAATAAGGGAAATTCTAATTATAAATACTGCATTGAACACTTTACATCATTGACAGCACAAGACATTTAAGTTGTGATTTTTTCAAAGGAGTAAAGACCATCAAGAATTTTAATATGAAAATCCTCTTTTTTTTTGGAAGTATGCGATATTAAAGTTTTGCGAATATTGAAATTTTATTGCTGTCAAAATTGATAATTACGTGTATTTTTAATGGCAATCAGATAGAAATGTATAAACGTATTTGGAACGTAAGATATTTGTGTGTAAAAAACATTTTCATAAGAAAAGAATAATTTTTTCTTACTTTGTGTATTCGAACTATTGTACTATTGCATTTAATTAGTAAAGTTTTCATATTATTTTATAATAACTTATACTTATGACTGTTTAAAATTAAAGAATTTGTGAATAATTAATGAAAACCTCATTAAGAAAGGTTATTAGTACATTAAAATATTTTATAAAATTTGATACATACTTTGCATTAATTTATCTTTATGATTGCTTAGAATGAAATATTTGTTTATCATTATTAAAAACGTTACAAAGCGGTGTTATATAAATGTCATTAAAAGTCTTTTGCACTTCCTTAATAGTCATTTGCACTTAATTAAAACGTCATTTGTACGTCATTAAAATGTATTTGCACACCATTTATTTCTTTAATAATTTTCTTTCAGGAATTATTTTTTCCTCAATTATTTTTCAAAGTGAATTCTTGAAAATATGATCTTTGTAAAGTTTAAAATCAAGCACAAAATAATGAATTGTAAAGGAAATACATAAATTATTTACATACAAACAAATATATCAATTAAATATAGTTTAAAATTATAATACATATTGAATATTTTTACAAATGCCATTTGAATATTATTAAAATTAGCATGATATATAGTAGCAAATTTCTATTGAATAATTTCGCATGAAAAGTTGCTTTATTAGATAAGGCAAAAATGGCAATTCTTTTACTCACAAGTCTAAAAGATACTAACTTATGCATTTCAATCCAACGCTTTTCAAATTTTAATTTAATCATATACATATTATTTTTTGAAATTTTAAAATTTTTGTGTAAAGAAATACAGTGAGACTAAATAACTGCTTAGCTCCGTCTATTTAATCCTTGTTAAATTAAAAACCATTTCAAATAAACCAGATTATTAACTTAAAAGTCATTTGCACTTATATGAAATTTATTTTATAAGAAAAAAAGTATTATAAAATATTCTATATGTTGATTTCTTGTATGTACCCCTAAAAGTTGTAAAGTATAATATGAGCAGCTACAGCAGTACCCTTCAATCAAATAATAATTTGATTTTTATTCCTCCTACATCACGAATGAATTTAAAATATTAAAAATGTAATAATTTAAAACGCCTATTCAAATTTTTAATAAGGATGAGCAAGAACAAAGAATATTATGCCATTTATAATATTTCTTGTATTATATTATATTAAAAAGAGTTTTGATTGGATATAGATAGTTTTAAAGATACAAATTATTTTGCGCTAAATCAAACTACAGGATTTCTATTAAAAAATAAGTTGTCTAATGAAAATACAAATATTGTTTTTTTTTTTTTTTTGTTTTGTTTTTTTTGTTACAATGCTTTACTTTATTTCACGATTTTCATCAAAGTACTTGAAATGCTGAAATTATTTGAAATTTTTATTAATATATTTTATTTATTAAATAGTTTTAATTTTAAAAAATTGAAATTTTTTTCTTTTTTCCAATTTTTGAGGCACATACTTAAGAATAAAGGGATTCACTTTAAACTCTGAATTCATATCATGTTTTTCTTAATTATTACATTTTATAAACATAATTGACCTGGGGCCTGAGCAGCTACCAGGCACGTCGGCAGGTGGTGGATAGCTGAACGTCTTGTTGGAATGATAGGATAGCCTTGAATACAGAATCAGAGGCCACGAACCTCCTCCCAAAACCCTGGTGTTAAGCGACCAATGCCTAGGGCTATTTGGCACCGCGGTAATGGTGTCTTACGGAGCCTCTAGTTGCCTGGCGAACTTCTAGAGCTTTTTCGCCTTGCCCTGTAACTCAGGCAATGCTGGGTGGACTGTTGTATTACCTGAGCCTATTAATTGTTATTTCATGGCTGAAAAGACAAAAGTAATAACAAACCTTTCTGCATTTGCAGGTGAAACCTTTGAAGTAGACCTTGCTGAAAAAGACAAGGGAACCCAGAGGCAATCTAGTGAAGGGGCAGCAATGAATCCTTCACAGGAGGTAGAAATGACCTCCAAACCATCTTCTGGTGAGAATCAGGAAGCTATCGCTAACATGATGAACTCTCTGACGAGAATCAAGTTTAAAAAGAGACTTTCTGGTGCCCAGAAGAGGAAGCTGGTGAAGGAACGCAAAATCATCGAGGGGACCTGGGTTGAAAAACCCATAACAACCAAAGGCGAGAAGCATCCCACCAACCGGACGGACCAGGGCAAAGCCGGAAAGGCTCCAAGAGAGAAAGATATTGGGAATTTACCTACAGGGCGGCTCTCACGGCGGTCAAGATGGCTGGGCTCACAGAAGGCCATCCGAAAAAATGGCTAACAGAGGAACAGGCCTCCGACCTAAAACCCTTATTAACCGAGAAAATAGGAAGGAATGAGGAGGGTTTTGCCCCAACCTTCCTATCCTGTAAACTTGAGAATGAAGCACTTATTGTCAACTGTGCAGATCTGGGGAGCTCAAAGTGGCTGGAACAGACTGTCAGTGACATAAGCCCGGGGAAGAAACAAAAACTCTAGGTGAGTATGGCAGGGAAACATGCCAAAACCACCAAGTTAGTTGCAAAACTGCCGAAAATCTGCAGTGAACTGGATCCTAAAGAGGTCTTGAGAAAAATCGAGACACAGAACGGAGTGGAACGTTCTTACCATCAAGAACGATCAATCTGGGCAGACCATTGTTCTTAGTGCACCCGAACTAGATGCTATGACACTAGGTGATAGGGGATATAAATTTCATATCGGATTTCACCAAGTTCAGGCAAAAGTGCTGGACAAACCCACTCCTGCTGATGGGGGTGAAGGTAATTTAAGCTAACCTCCACCACAGTGGAAGTGGTACCACTAACCTCAGTAAGAATTTTCTTGCTGGGGATATACACCTGGCCCTGATTCAAGAACCCTGGCTGGTTAGGGGAAGAATCAGGGGCTTCAAAGAAACTAAAGGTAAGCTTATCTATTGTACCAATAGTAACGCTAGAACTTGCATACTTTTACGTAAAAACACTGAGGTTTACCCCTCTCTGAATTTATCCTTAGGGTCCTGACAGCTGTAAAAATCAGACTCAACATAAAGGGAGGGGACAGAGAAATTGTTTTTGGCTCTGTGTACCTGCCCTATGAAGAAAAGGCTCCACCTGACCATTCTCTGCACAAGCTCATGAACTTTTGCAGAAACAACTTACAGGTAGTCCTAGGACTAGACTGTAATGCTCACCATGTTGTCTGGGGAAGCACAGACACAGATAAAAGAGGTAAGTGCCTTTTAGAATTCATTGTAAACTACGGGTTAGATATTCTAAATGAAGGCAACGAACCTACTTTCATTACTTCCAATCGATCTGAAGTGATTGACATTACTATAGAGACAGCGCTTATTAGCAAAAATATAAAAAAATTGGAAAGTAGATTGCAGACCTTCAGGTTCAGATCATCAAAACATGCATTTTGAAATTCACTCTAATGTATGCCTGGATCGCATGTTCAGAGACCCAGTTAGGAATCAAATTGAAAGAAATTCCAGGAGGATTTGACTGGGGTGGTTGAGCTCGGAAAGATACCTATAGAGATAACTACTATCTAGAAGTCACAGCAGATCTTCCACACAGTGGTATTCTAGATTCTTATCATAAAAATTGCCCTATTCGCACTAGGAGAGCTAAACTCCAACGTCCTTGATGGAATGACTCTCTAGCAGCCGAAAGGGCAAAAGTTAGGAAACTTTTTAATAAAGCTAAGAACAATGGTGAATGGGAGAACTATAAAACGGCCCTCACTAATTATAACAAGCTTATTAGGAAAAGCAAAATTAACTCCTGGAGGAAGTTCTGTGAAGAGATAGATTCTATCCCTGAAGGAGCTTGACTCCAAAAACTTTTCAAATGGGATGGGCCTATTTTAGTTAGCCCCTTAAAGGACGAGGAGCGTAATTTTGCTGCTTCGGAAAAAGAGGTTATGAAAATTAGGACCAAAACCCACTTTTTAGGTGCTAAAGATATTTATAGCAACGAAGGGCAGCACTGCATTGGCTCTTTGCAAAGAGTCAATAGCGATCAATGGACCATCGCTAAAAATATTGTTAACTTCAATGTTAAATGGACAATCTCTGCCTTTAAACCTCTAAAAAGCCCAGGGCCTGATGGAATTATGCCTATCATGATCCAGGAGGTTATCATACCAATACTAACTAGAATTTACAGAGCTAGCTTAGCACTGCGTTATATACCAAAGATATGGCAGAAGACCAGGATTATTTTCATTCCTAAACTTGGCAAGGACAATTATGACCAGGCCAAGTCTTACAGACCTATCAGTCTTTCTTCATTCTTTCTTAAAATTATGGAGAAAATCATTGATCAGCATATTAGAGATTACTTGGGTAGTAACAGTCCCTTGCATGCGTTTCAATTTAACTATTAACCCAGCAAATCTACTGAAACTGCTTTACATCAGCTAGTTTCTAAGATTGAAACTACTCTGGATCGAAAAAAAATTGCCTTGGCAACTTTCCTTTACATCCAAGGTGCCTTTAATAACACTTCCCATCTATCCAACCTCAATGCACTTAGAGGGTCAGGGATTAATCAGACCCTGTGTACTTGGATTGAGGCCTTGATTTCGGATAGATGTATGCAAATGAGCATCTTCAGTGAATCATTTGAAAAAAGACTATTAGAGGTTGTCCTCAAGGAGGTGTTTCCTCACCATTACTTTGGAACCTAGTTGTAAATAGCCTTATAAAATATCTAAATGATAGGGGCTACTATACGCAAGGATATGCTGATGAGATTGTCATCCTTATCCTTGGCGAAGATTTTGACATAATTTATCATCTCATGCAGGATGCTCTAAGTTATGTAGGTCAATGGTGCATGGATAGTGACCTGATGGTTAATCCTCAGAATACCTACCTTGTACCTTTTAAACGCAAAAGGAAACGGGAGGGCTTTTTCATACAAAGACTTTTTGATGTTGAAATCAATGTGACTTCAGAAGTGAAGTATCTGGGCATTTATTTAGATCAAAAGCGCACCTGGGATAAGCACATTGATGATAGAATTAACCAAGCAAAGAAAATCATTATGATTTGAGGCGAATGCTTGGTAAAAACTGGGGTTTACATCCAAAACTGATGTTTTGGATATATACAGCTATTGTCAGGCCCATTTTCACATATGCCCGTGTGATCTGGTGGTGTAAGGTGGAACAGAAGACTCTGATTAACAGAGTAGGAGGTCTACAAAGATTTGCCTGTCTCTGCTTCACAGGAGCAATGTTCACCGCACCATACAGAGCATTGGAAGTTATGTTGGATATGACTCCCTTAGACGTCTTCATCTGTAGCACTGCCAGAATGACTGCATACAGAATGAAGTTACAAAACCAATTGTACGATTAGCCTGTTGCCAAAGGGCACAGGGGTATTACCGGGAAAATTCAAGATTCTACATTCCTGATGCCCTCGGACATCATGGAAAAATTATACATGTTTGAAAGGATATTTGAAATAGTTTTTCCAACTAGAGACGAATGAGACAACAACATGTTCGAAACTAAAATAGGAGATCTAATCTGGTACACAGAAGGATCACTGAAAAACAGCCTTTCAGGACAGGGAAAATGTGGCGTGTCACTAAGAACCAGCTTATCTGTAAGTCTTGGGCTATACATTACTGTCTTCCAGGCAGGAAATTTTGGCCCTTATCCATTGTCTGCGACTAAATAAGAGGAAGGATTACCATGGTAAGCGGATTCTCATTTTTAGTAAAAGTCAAGCCACTTTAAAAGCGCTCAATTCTTTAGAAATAAAATGATTTTTGAATGCAGAAACCTTCCTTTAAAACCGGCAACTAGAAATAAGGTGATCCTTGTAGGAGTGCAGGGCACAAATGTATCGAAGGTAATGAAAGGCTGATGTACTTGCTAAACAAGGATCGTCTTTTGTTCCCATCGGTGCAGAACCTTTTTGTGGGATCAATTTGAAGACCGCAAAAACCAATGTTCTTAGATGGGAAAAACAGAAGATATATGAAGCTTGGCTCAACGCTCCTGGTCAAACCCACGCTAAAAGTATGATCTATGGATCATCAGCGAGGATTCCCTCTTAAATTCTAAGATGCTGTAGGCAGAAGATATGTTCAATCGTAGGCTTCACAACTGGGCACTACTATTTCAGAAAACATCTGCATAAAATGGGGCTGTTTCAGCAAGGTCCTAGCTGAAGGAATTGTCACATGCAAGAGGAAACGGCCAAGCATATCATTTACGAATGCGAGGCCCTTGTCCTCCCTAGATTAACTTCTTTAGGCATCATCCATACTAGAAAGCTACACCTAGACTCCATTAAATGGTTATCGGACTTTATTAATAAAGTAGGTGACCCGAGCAACTGGAATTAGGAAACATTGGGTTTGGAGTTAACAGTACAAATTGCTGATAAAAGCAGAGGTGCCCAATGACATACAAACCCAATTTTTAAGAAGAAGAAGAAGAAATATAATTGCAGTTTTTGCTCATGTCCTTCTAACACTAATTAGACAAAAAATTAACTTAAATTTATTAATTTAACTACTTATTAATTAAAAGGTAAAGGAAACATGTATATATGTCTTAGAATTCAAGGTTTTTTCACATATTCTGTGCATCACTGTTGAAAAGGTAATTATACAAAATAAATTTGCGCCAATTGCAATTTTTTACTTACTAGTTTCATGCAGAAAAAATGAAGCAAAATCTATTCATTGCATGATTTTTTCCGAGAATCAGGTTTCAGACTGAATTTTTTTTATTTAGAAAAAATTGCTTACTCATGTTAATGGTTAATAATATCAATGGATTTGGCGATAATTACCGTTAACCAGTCTGCACAATCTTCTATAAATAAACAGGCTGTGTTTCAAATACGCACACACACAATCTAGCATACTTATTATGTTACCAAAATAATATACTATTTTTTCCAGTATTTTAATCCTTAAAATATGAAATCTTCAGAATTGAATTGCACAATAGAAAATGTGAAGTAAAAAATTTCACAAATTTTATATTTTTTCGTAATACATGTAAATTATTTCAGTTTTACATTGTATTCTAATAAGAATTGTAAAAACCGACATTGATAAAGTTAAAAAGGCTTTTATTGCTTTGTTTACATAATAATAGTAAAAGTATTTACAACTCACGCTTGCACTGTTGGCATAACGAAAAATCTGAATACTTCACATATAAATACTTCTTGATTAAGAAACACGTGTTCCTGATTTTTTTGTCTTTACAATATGCATGCCAGACTCCTTTATGTGCCACATTTTCAGTTGTATATCTTCATTTATGCCAGTTAATCTTTCAACAGTACTCCTCTTATGATTTGTGATATATATCTGACCGATCGTTTTTTAATTAGCTTCTCGGAGCATATAAGTATTTAGAAAATATTGTTTTGTGATTTCGAAGAATCTGATTTTTTTTTATTCTAGAAATCAGAAATAAATTTATGTGAAGCAGAGATATTCAGTAAGGCATTAAAGATAACCAAATTTTAGCTTTTGGTACTCATAGAAGCATTGTAGAAATCCATGCGATCATCGACACATTCCCCATCATTTTAAGTAGAATTATTAAAAGGAGATTCTTCTTCTTCGATTGTGGCTCCTTTTCAGCATTATGAGTTGACTTCTGATTCTATATTATAGCTGTTAACTGGACAAAAATTTTGATTAAAATGAGAATTATCGAATTAATAATCAATTTACTCACAAATAGCAAAAGCTCCTTGGCAATCATGTAAGTTTTAAATGACTTAATTACTACTTCATAGAATTTTTCTAAATAAGCAGTTATCCGATTAATGTGAAAAACAATGAATAAAATTATGAAATACTAAGATTTCTTAAAAATTATTCATTGGAATCATCTTCATTAGAGTTCTAACAAAAATAGCTGGGTATGCCAAAATAAAATGTTGTTGAATGTCCTTAATATTCTCGATCTTTCTGACTTGATAAAAAAACAGAAGAATAAAAAAATGAGAAAAATGTTTATGGAAAAAAATCCCCGAAATTTAAAAATGCCCTGAAAACATTATGTAGCATATATTTTTTCATTGTTTCTTTTTAGGTATCTAGTTAATATGTTTCTGATAACAGACCGACAGCCTTTAAATTATCATATTTCTATTCCTCCATCCACTAAATCGCTGTGAAGCATAAAAATTTTCTGATGAATCTTATTCCATGCTTATCATTAACTGTGCCAAGTTTTTGAGAAAAAATCCAGAAGTGAGCTCAAAAAGTGTAGTCTTTTTACGTATTTCAACTTATAACACAAAACATATTTCCCCATGTCACTAATAAGTCCTTGATATAATGTTTCATTTTTCTTTCCAAGGAAACACGAGTACACATATTTGAATGTCAAAATAGGTTATTTTTTCCTTTCTGACAGTTTATTTTCACATTCTTCATCATAAAGGTATTTCAACTTATAACCCAAAAAATATTTCCCCACGTCACTAATATGACCTTGGTATAATGTTTCGTTTTTCTTTCCAAGAAAATACGGGTACACATATTTGAATGTCACAATAGATTATTTTTTCCTTTCTGACAGTTTATTTTCACATTCTTCATCATAAAGAACTGCTTTAATTAATTAAAACCTTATTTTTTATTTTTACTATTCGGCGTTTGAAATTTTTCTGACTTTTCAAAATATTCCTTCAAGACCAGAATATTTAAAAATATTTTTCTTCAACAGAGTTGAATGTGCTATAATAAAAAAAAGATAATGGTGGATTCATAAATGGTTCATGTCGGATGTTTTGATTCAGAAAGTTTTTCTTTAGAGATCATTGTTTACTTATGCAATAATTATTTTGCCAAGGTCACCCTATTTCCAGAGAAAATACATAATTTAATGAATTCCTACCTTAAGCTCCTTTAAATCGTGGTGGTTTTTGAATATTTACAAATGTTTCATTAGGTTTCAACATTTTCTAGAAACTCATCACTACAGAGGACCTCTTTCAACATAAAGGAAAGTCATAAAGTAGTAGAACACCGATCTTCGGAGCTTAAGGTTCTTGGTTTGATCACATCCTCTGTTGAACAATAGGATATGAATATTGCTTTTCTGACCTATCCATGCACGTTTATCGGAGTAGAATATTAGGAGTTTTCCAGGTTCCCCGCCTGCGACTCGTGAATATGGTCCACTGTCTAAAAAAGTTCCCCAGAAAACAATAAGCAGAACCAGAAACAACAGGGGATATTACAATTCTTTATAATGATCTTTGGTTATTAGGCTGTTTACAACCCGGCGTCAACAAACTCCACTGAATTTAATGCAATCAGTTAAAATAAGGGTACTTTTCCATTAAAACCCCGCTTGTAACCCTAAGAAAATAACATGTTTAATATGGAGAAGCGAAAATAATACAATAATAGCTCACAATTTTATTTTAAATTAAATATATTCAATCGAATTTTTTAAATTTTTGAGCAAAAATTGAGTGAAGAGGGATAAAGCTAAAGGAAGTTGGTACAAAAAATAGCTTAGCGATAATTTTTATACAGTGAAAAGAGCAATACGGTTACTAGTCTCCAAGAATAAAAAAGCAGCTATATAAATACAGCAAAATTTAATTTTATTTCATTGAAAGAAGTTACTATTACATTATACGTGCGCAGTCAATTATTAATGCAATTGTTAAGTAGTTTGCGCCAGAAATAAACATTGGCATTTGAATATGTTTTATTAATAAGTGATAAATATTCAATTTATATAAAATGCATTATGTTTTTCGTACCTTCTAAAAATATAAGCTTTCTTAAGGAAGACATTATGCAAATGGAATATTTACGACAATAATTTATGATTTTTATTCTTTAAGGCGATTATTGTACGGGGGTATGATGAAAAAGTACCAATATCGGTACAGAGAAAATTGTTTCTTTTATAGTTGTAGAAGAAAAAACAAACATTGCCTCTATAGAAGAAAACAGAATTTAGTCTACAGTTAACAACATTAATGGACTTAGGAAGAGTTAATTCATATTAGTGTTCATATATTAATTAGTGTTCACACACACACATATCTCAATACTTGGAATCGATCATTCACGTCCTAACAATTTGAGATGTCTTATTTTTCATAAAAAAAATCTACAAAATGTTTTTGTCGTCCTCTAACTGAAGCTTTCCGAAGGGCGAATTTTAATAGCATATTTAGTAAATATATTTTTAATTTAACAAATTTTACCATAATAAATTATTGTATAATACTATATATATATATATATATATATATATATATATATATATATATATATATATATATATATATATATATATATATATATATATATATATAGACCTTTGTTTCCTTATTCACAAATAGATTGATGCCAAGCCTGAAGTCTATACATTGACGAGAATCCCATGATAAGTACAAACAAGATCGAAAACCAAGTAATTTCATTCCGTGACTGATCCGCCCAATCATGGATATTACACTTTTCATTCCTCTGCATTTTTCTTGTACCTGTTTCTCAGATTCTTTGAAAAGGAATTGCAAGTTGATATCAGGATTTACACTAGTATTCAATTCTACACCTAATGTATAAGTCATAATCTTTTCTAAATAGTGGTGACGAGTTACATTGCGTTGGGTCTTCAATGTAAGTTCACTAAACACAAGAGACAGAAATAAAATGAGTCCTGCTTATTCTGACGAGATACTAAAATACATTAAATCTAACATAATATTTTCATTCCTATATTTGTACACTTCACATTTATTATCAAAAGAATTTCACAACCATCAAAATAAAACTATGGGAGGAAAGACTTAAATGAAGGAAAATGTTTTGATTTCTCATCGCTGCTCTTAGTTTTTTAGTATGTCTGTAAAGTAAGATTTGAAAATACTAAAGCGAGTAAAATAACAAAGAATTTAATGCAGATAAACCTTAAATTCAGAAAGGTATATAAATTAAAAATGTCATCAAAGTCACTAAGATCGTGAATATGAAAGACAAGCTAGAAATTTATTGTCTATTTAATTGCTTTTATGTCGTCCAGTTAAATAAAAAAGAATAAAAATATGTAAAAAGCTAAACTTTTTAGATTTTTGTAAAAACGGAGAATGGTAAAAAGATTTTACACATTCTTAATTTTCATGCAAAAATATATACAAAACACGTATTTTTATCCAAAAAAAATTTTCGCAGTTACTCAGTGTTAACAATGAAACATTTTTGAGTACAGTATCTTAAACATGTCATCAGACTTCAGTTTTTCATTTACAAAAAAAAAATAGAAAACAGTCCTAGATAAATAATTCTAAGCTGAATTCTCTTTGTTTTCAAATGTTTCTACGTATTATATTTCACGAAACTAATCTGGAGTTCCTGATAAAAAACTGAATATATTTATCAGTAAAATGTGAAAAAAGTATTGAAGTAAAATCATGCGGTGGAAATTAGATCAATTACTTATTTTCTAAATGAATTGCACACAATGTTTCTTTTTAATTATTCAAATTGCAAGTTTAATAAATTTTCATTTATCTTTTCTAAATAGATCTATCAAAAATCTATCTCGAAAAGAAATTATTTTTTTGATAGTTCTTTATGGCACGCATTTAGGAAAAGAAGGTGTAAAAATTAATTTCCCTTAGTTTGGAGTTAATTTTTTTTCATTTAAACCACTGATTTGCAAATATTATAACAAACATGTCTTTTACCCGGTTACAAATACTAGAAATAGGAATATTGACACTGTGAAACATTTTTTATTTTTCAAAAATAATCTGATAGAAATCAATATTATATATCTACAATTTGTAAACTCATAGAAAATAATTCAGTATTTGTTCTTCAATTATTTTGATCATAAATAAAAAAAAATAATTTGTATTGTGTTGAAAACTGAAAGTTTTGGAAGAATTCAAAAGAAAAAGCTGTAAAAAAAAAAAAAAAAAAAAAAAAAAAAAAAACCAATAAATAAACTCCACCTTTAGATTTCTAATGCCCTAAATGAGAGCCCTAATGAGTAGCTCATTGAATAAATAACCAAAGTTTCCTTTTTTTCGAGCACGTAAAAAAAAACAACCTATACTAAATCACTTGTTTTTTTGCATGATGTATTAGTCATTGCATATAATGATTTAATTAGGTGAAATATTTTTCAGATTCTATTTGAATTCTGTAACATATAACAGTCTTCTGTGATATATAGGATTCTATGATATATGAGGTGAGAAAATGTATCACAAATAACAGCAAAGTGATCTATAATTTCGTTTCAGGATATAGTGAGTACATTTAATAATTTGAATTTCTTCGTCATTTTAAATTAATTGGTTGAACTACGTATGAAACGTACATGTTAGCGTGACTACCCTGAAGAGATTTTACTATTTATGAAGTATTTTAAGTGTTTTTTAGTGGAGAAGTTTCATGTAGTAAAATTATTAAGAAGCGATTAATATTTTTTGCTCTTAGTATAAAAGTCCTAAGACAGACCGAATAACAGACAGAAATAAAACATTCACGTGTTTAATCAGCAGTTAAAAAACTTAAACTCAATTAAACTTAGTGAGAAAAAAGTACTTTTCTTAGATTTTTATTTTATTCAAAAAATAAATTTTATAAAAATCATAGTAAAGTAACAATTTTCATTGAGAATAGAAATACTTAATTGCTTAATAATAAAAAGTATTTCATTTATTTAAATAAATTTTAATTATTTATCCAATTAATCACACATAGCCTTTAATGGCTTACTTTATTAGGACTACATTAAATTAAGAATTTTAAGGTAAATTTTAATACAAATTAGAGCAATTACAAATTTTCGAAATTTTCTGATATATATTGCTACTTAGTTTTATAATTGTTTAGGGACTTATTTTTGTGTTAAAATTATGCTAATTATAATGCGTAAGATTATATATTATCAAAATAATGTTGAAGGTTTGGAAAACAGAAAATAGAAAATTATAATTCAATTATTAGTTTTGAATTTTCCGGCTTATGAATGAATAAAATGAGAGTAGAATTTTATATTCTTTGAATGGATAAAAATTCAAATACATTTTTCTATGTGCTCCTTTTGATTTTATTAATAATATATTTTCATGTGAAAGTTGAATCCTCTTATTACAAAATATTCTGCAAATCTATTAGTTTTAGGCAATTTTGTGTAAGTCCAATGTAAGTAAAAAAAGAAATATCTCAATATTTGATAAAATATTTTTTCATATCTTGATGCCTTTTGAAAATTTTTAAATATTGAATAATAATATATTTTTATGTTTAAGGATTTATAAATGATAATATAAATATTATAATATATAAAATACCATGCACAAAAATGATATAATCACAACATTTTGAAATATGTTAAGTATCCTAAAAATTGTAACAAATATAATAATTTGATTAAGTGTTTAATGTTATATTTAAAAAATGTATATTTTAAGTTTCAATTGAGTTTTATTTACTGCATATATAGCTATTCTCGATAAAACTATAAGTTATTTAATTTAATAAAAAAAAATTAACTTAATATCTAACAGATTCATATTATTGAAAATTACTCAAAAACTTTCCGAATCTTAAATATTTTTTATTATTGTACTGTATAAGTTTGAATCATTGTTTGTAATTTATAAATATCATGAAACATAGTTTCTTGATGCTTATTAAATATTATTTAGATAATAAAAGAATCGTATGATAAATAATGATAGATATCTATATCTAATCTTTTGGAAAGAATATCTATATCTATTCTTTTCTTTCTTTCTTAAAGTGAAATTTATTTTCTATTATATGAGATTAAAAGAGAAAACTTATGTGGAGCAATGCCAACATCAGTAAATAAATTTATCACAATTTAATTACATCTAATTCTTATTTCTCTCACGCAAATAAAGTATTAGAATTCAGATATTTAATAAAAATTTAATACTGTTGTTTTTTTCGTGTGCCAGATAGGCTGGCAAATTTGGGTGCACTGCTCCACTTTTCCAACTAAACCATATTTGGTGTGGAGTCCGACTTCTTCAGTAAACACACATGTCATAGGGACCCGTTTATAGGGTGGGCAAACATTCACACCTCACTCACACGCAAGGAAAGGACAAAGACAGGATAGAGAGAGAAAGTACATCCATGCCTGAACGGTGATTCGAACCCAGGACCTCCCTATCCGTAGTCAGCCACGCTCACCACTAGACAAGTTGGCCGGCAATAAAAATTCAGTATTTTGACTATTATCAAAAGCTTATTTTTAATGCAACTGCTGTATGCAGTAAAGTTTCTGAAAAAATACACTTATAGGTAGAAGTAGCTTGTGTTTAAAATTTAGAACTATCATAATTTGAAAATATGTTCTATTATATAAGAAAATATTATAAATTATTGGTACATTTTAAAATGAAATTTCAGAGATTTAACAGATGAAAATGGTTCGCATTATTCCTTATTTAAAGAGAATTATTCTTTGGATAGTTAAATATACAACTTTTCTTGGAGCATTTCTCTTCAGTATTGGTAAAAATAAAGAACTTCCTCTAATTCAAGATGACATCCTCTTGAAATCTGCAAGTAAGTTAGCCGAAGAAATTAGGAAACGAAAAGTAAGTTGTTTTTCTATTTATATATATGCTTTAAGTGATATATATATATATATATATATATATATATATATATATATATATATATATATATATATATATATATATATATATATATATGTATATATGTGAGTGTGTGTGTTTGTGTAATTAAAGAAATTATGGAGTGTGGCTCGTATGCTTATTCAGTGATTAGAATTTTTCATAACAAGTGTCTTATAATCTAGCATATCAAATTATTCTAAATTTGGTGAATTTTTTGGCAGTTTTTCTTATTTATTTGGTTTTTATTAGAAACGCAAAAGAGCTGTTTTTTAGTTACAGTTAAAAAATGCGAGTTTCTTATGTATACTAATACTACGGAATATTTTGTCTGTTTCTATGTTATCAGGTTATTTGCATCATATTTAAAAATATTTTTTTTATTTATATCTATGTAACTGATTTTAAATATTAATTTGAAATCAAAATATTTTAATTGGATTATGCATTAAGACGTACAGACAAAATAAAATATGATATTTAGGTAATATAATCGTTCACTTTACGTATAGTGTTGTAAAACGACATAATTCATCATTTTTTATGGTTATGACAAGTTCATATGATTGACAAACATCCTTTTAAAAAATTCAACATAAATAAGTTGGGACTAAGTATTGCATAATTAATTATTGCAGTTGAAAAGTGTGCAAGTGATCACTGCATTTATTAAAAGAATCGAAGAAGTTGATCCGTACCTCAATGCGGTAGTTCAAAACCGCTTTAGCAAAGCGTTAGATGAAGCAAAGGAAGCGGATGACCTTATAGAGTCTGGAGCACTTACTGAACAGCAGCTAGAAAAGGAAAAACCTCTTCTTGGAGTACCTTTTACAGTTAAGGTTGTGTTTTCAGTAAAAGATAAGTATATTTGATATTTAAATTAGACCAATTGCTTTATGAATAATTAGAAGTCTTTGTATATATATATATATATACACTGTTGGAAATGCAATTAAAGACACTCAAAAATTCACTTATTTTTCATATAAAAGTGCATGATATTTTTTGAATTACCTTTATTTGAATCACATTTTTAGTTTTCAATTATTCAGTGCAAAAAATTGCAAAAACTCTTAATTTTGTGAAAATTTATATATTACTTTAAGAAAAAATAGAACCTTCACCTTAAAATTAATATAATTTAATTATAAAAATCATAAGATTAAGATCTAAAGTATTTTACTTTCGACAGTTGCAAACATGGGATTTCAAAATTTTGATTATTGCGTTTATATAATTGATTTAAACCCTAATTAATGTTGATTTGATTTAACTTTAAAGTCGCTTTTGTCACAATGCACATTATTCCTAAACTCTGCTCATTTCGCAATGAAAATATGCTGTTCTTTGCTTACTTTTAAATTTGTTGCCATAAAATTGTGCCACCGAATTTTAAAATTTTAATATTTTTTAAAAATAATTTGGGATGGCAGAACAGTTTACTTCTATACTTATTATAATAAATTGATAAAAAGTATTTATAATTTTTGTATTGCTAAATTGCAATATTAAACTATATATGTTTTTTAGCAGATGTTATCGAAATGAGTAATGTATGTACTGAATTACCATAATCTAACAGTACTCTACATTTAAAATGATTTGATAAAGCCAATGTGTATAATGCCTGAATACCTTTCATCATTATAGCTATGAATTTGCTTTGTAAGAAAACCAAGTTGTATGGATAATAAACTACCAAATGAAAAATCAGAATGTTGACATTGAAACGCTGATTTTTATTAGAAAAATTTAAAAACTGGTTAATTTTCCTAAGAGAGTTAACTTTAAATACCACTGTGTGTGTGATTACAGTCTAGTATAGATATACGATAAATAATTACCTAATTTTAAGGTAATTGACCAGTTATTCTGCTTACAGGTCTTAGAAGAACTGCAGGCAGTCTGATTTTCAAAGATTTTGTGAGCACAGAAGATGCTGTAGTAGTATCACTTTTAAGAAAAGCGGGCGGTATTGTTTTAGCAACTACTAATTCTGCTGAAATGGGCTGTCATTTGGAAACCAATAATTTGATCCATGGAAGGACTAATAATCCATATGATACCTCAAGGACAACTGGTGGTAGTAGTGGTAGGCATATAAAAGTATTTTTGTTATAACACTGTGTGCAGTTGAAAGTTACCTTTTAAAAAGTAACTTTCACAATTTCATTTTGTTTTTAATTAGATTTCTTAATAGTAAATTGTAAACTTTACATAACTTTTAGCAGTGCATTAAGTGGAAAATGTTAGTATTATACAATATTAAATTTGCGTGAATTTTTTCTTAATTTATTTAAACCAACTGTTTGCTTTTAACATCAAAAAATTTCCTCGAAAGCATTAAGTCAGCTTACTTTTTTATAAAAATCATAATAACTATTACTTAAATATCCGTACATTTTAATATTATTGAATTATATTTCTCGTCCGAATTCTTTTTTCTTTTGGAATTTTTTTACTTAATTTCAATCTGAACAGATTTGAAATTATTTAAGGAAAGAATACTATTATATAACCCAATATGGAAAATGGAATTCTATATTTGATGTAAGAGACATTTTATATTTGATTTTTATTAGAATTGTTAATTCTCCGTTTTAAATAATTAAATTTGAAAAGGAATCTTAAGCATTTTGGTATAAAAGAAGCCGAAGAAACTTTTTTAAATCAATTGGAAAGAATATAAGAGTGAAAGAAAAATATTTGTAAAATCAGAAAGTGAGATTTTTATGGTATTTTGTAATGTCTTCCAGAAATATTCCTGAATTGAATGTAAAGAGTTTCTTTTTGACACACACATTTTGTAAGATATGTCATTTTCATTCAGAAATTATTGCAAATAAATTTATAAAGTAAAAATCAGATTCAATCCAAGTATTTAGACTTTCAAAATTTATAAAGACTTACCAAATTTTTTCTTTCTCTCCTTCCTATTTTCAGTATTACACTCTGATTGATAAAACAAGGGGCTTAATAGATAACAACTTATGAAAAATGGCACCCAGTGGGCGTGACTTCATTGCTTCGAAAGAGAATGGGTCTGTATAATTTATTAGTAAGATCAAATAGAAGGTATCCAGTTTTGCGAAACTTATAGAGATATTATTTTACATGGAAGATATTGCAATAAAGACTTATTATACATGCCCTAACAATCATTAATGAAAACTTTCTTTGGATCGTTGATTAGAATTTGAATAAAATTCCACATTTTGCGATAATGAGAACGATGTGTGTTAACAAAATATGTTCCCGTTGACTACACACACACACACACACACACACACACACACACACACACACACACACACACACACACACACACACACACACACACACACACACACACACACACACACACACACACACACACACACACACACACACACACACACACACACACACACACACACACACACTCTATATGGTACATATTATATTGCTAAAATGGTGGTGGAGTTACATTCGTGTTTCTCCGGCGATAAAGATATTTTAAAGTGCAGAAACGTTTAGAATTAGCCGAATTTTTGTAGAAGACTTTCTTATGAAGATTTTGATATATTATTACCTAGAATTTAATTCAATTAATAAGTTTTTACAATTTTCTAAAAGAGGTGGAAAAGGGCAGTAAATGCGTTATTTTTTTGCTGTAGGTGACCCTTAAATACTATTCTGTGTAGATTATTAGATAAGAATGTTTACTATCTTAATTTTCATTCCAACTTTATTTAAAACATAAGCGTTTCTTTTTACTATAAAGTTTCTGTTATGTGTGAATCATCATAATACAATAAACAAAAATATAGAATGTATGATGTTACTGACAAACATATCAACTAATATTCAGAAATAGAATTACAGATAAAAATCTTATGTTAGAATTATGGAACAACTCCTGCAATTCCTGACCTCTTCACTAATGATTTAAAATTCAGAAACTCGCCGAAAGCGAATTACCAACCACGGAAATTTGATGGACAATTAGAGAAAGGGAATCAAGTCAAGCAATAAGACAGGTTAAGGTAATATCCTGCGGTTGGATTAAGAAATTAGATAAATATGTTAAAGGAAGAAGAGGGAAGGACGATTATTTCTGAGAAAATTAGTCTTTTGCTTGAAGAGTAGTGTCAAACCACTCGATGGGTAGAAGCCGCTGGGGTTTCGTGGTCAAACTCTGATACCCGGCGGAAATTAGCCCTTGGAAGGGCAGACAAATTTCTCTCCTGGAACTGTTATCCGCAACAGTATTTTTTTCTCAAGGCTTTACAGCCCACCTTGAAACCAATGGACCTTAGCTATGCTACCCATCTATTTTTCGGTGCAGAAAGCGTAGGAGGAAAAGCGATTCCCCTTTATATTCTTTCTCGCTGCATTCCTTATCTTATCTCCTTCGAGAGTTTAACAGAAAGGTACAGCTCCCAACGAGAATACTCGATTTTTTCGAAGTAATCTATAGCTGTCCACCTGAATGCCATTTCTTGATGACGATACATGGCCGTTATCATTATGTCATTTTAAAATCCTACTATAGTTTACTGAAAACCGGATAAAGTGTAGAATGTAATGAGGGAGATAACGAGAAATGCTTTCTAGCTCTTTAAACTTTTGATCATTTCGAGCCCACCAACTGATGGCGGTGTTAGTGCTCTATGGCCGCTTCCTTCTCATTGTTTTTAATTAATTTCTGACAAATGGCTGAGGTCAGTATTTCAATTGTTGTCTTTTTCTTGCTCGCTAGGAAAATTTCGTGTGTAAGGAGAAGCATTTGGTAGGTGATTTTTTTGCAGACTATATATTCACTTGTTACTGACCTTCCCTAAAAACACGACTTTTCCTCAAATTACAGGAATTCTAAAGAGATTTAAGTTGTTTTAAATTAATTCATCATTGACGAAATCTGAGCATCGACGAGCTATTAGACTATAAAATGCGTCTTGAGGAATAGCTGTCCCTTCACTGTCAACCATTTGCCAAAGTGAGTCTTCTGAAGGAAGCAGTGGCGGGGTCTGCAAATGGCGTCCAATCATATCAAACACGTGTTCGATTAGTGAGAAATCTGGCGAGCATGGTGACCAGGGAAGCAAATGAACAACTTACAGGGCATGTTCACTGACCTGATTAATGTGTAGTCTTGTATTATGCTGCTCATAAACTGCATTAGACAAACCCTGAGGGCAGGCGAGCGTTAAAGGCAACAGCACATCATAAATGTAACATTTGGCTGTCATAATGCAGTGGATGCGAACTAGATATGATTTGGAATTGTACGCGATGGTTCCCCAAACAATTATGCCGCTTTGCCACGCAGCGAAGTGTTCTACAATTGTTACAGGTTTAGACCTGTTTCCACATCGACGCTACGCTCATACGTAGCGACTATTACTGAAAAAACAGAAGCGTGATTCATCTGAGAAGGTGATCCTATTCACTCTGTCTTTGACATCGGTCTAATGAGGCAGCATCCCAGACGTTTCCGTATATACTATGGGGCCAACGGTGATTTTCTTAACTAACGCCATGAGCGCAAGCCACTAGCAGCAAATCGACAGCAAATGTTTCTAATCGATAGAAGAGCATGTCTTGCAAAGCAGTAGAACTTTGGTAGACGTACTTTCACCCATCCTCACCCGGAATACTCACCGGACGTACTCACTCATACTCACCCGGACGGACGGGTCGATCCACACGTGCTGACGTCACTCTGACTGCATTGGCACCCACAAATGCATATTTAGCAACAAATTTTATAATTTTATTGTTAAATAATGTTTAATAATAATTCAACATCTCTCTCTCTCTCTCTATATATATATATATATATCAGTTGCGTCAACTTTTGATTTTAGATACAAATAACTGAAATTTATTTGTATCTTTTAATTATTATATATATATATATATATATATATATATATATATATATATATATATATATATATATATATATATATGTATATATGTATATATATATATATATATATACATTTATATATATATATATATATATATATATAAATATATATATATATATATATATATATATATATGTATATATATATATATACACATATATATGTATATATATATACATAATATTATATATATATATATATATATACATATATATATATATATATACATTATATATATATATATATATATATATATATATATATATATATATATATATGTATATATATATACATTTATATATATATATACATATATATATATATATATATATACATTTATATATATATATACATTTATATATATATATACATATATATATATATATATACATTTATATATATATATATATATATATATAATTTCAGTTATTTGTACCTAAAGTCAAAAGTTGACGCAATTGATGCATAAAATTAATTTGTTAATGATCAAGATGAATTTCTATAAGCAATCACATTTTCAACTCTTGTTTTATTTAAAAAAAAATTTTTATGTTCTAATTGACTTTTTGAGAAATGAAATGCGATCATTTAGAAAAATAAAATGAAATGTTAGTAAATTTTATCTTTATTTTCCTAATATTTATTAAACATAAAAATTCTATATTAAGCTAAGGAAACGAAAAGCTGCAGCATCTACATTCTTAATAACAATTACATACTTTCTTGCCCAAAGCAAAATTTATTAATGTTGAAAAATATCCTGACTAAACTTATATCATCATTTTACTTGAAGTTAGAAAATTTATATAGAAATAATATTATAAAATATAGTTTTTCAAGTTCAAAAATATACTAAATAAAAGCATTTAGAAAATGATTTAAATATATAGTATTCTGTATGGAAATATATATTCTTTTTAAAAATTAAAATGGTATCAAATCTATGAGTGCAAAGAATAGTAAAAAAATTTGAAATGATTGTTTTATGTTGTACTTAAGTACAGCTCATTCTTCTTTTAAAGAGTGGGTAAAGATGTAAAAGCACATGAGAAAACATTAATTGCGGCAGTTTTCCTAATTATAATAGTCAATAATTTTAAGATATCATCTGGATATGTATTATTAGCTTAATGTTAAAGTAATTTAAACATAAAAAGAACATGCAGTAATAGATTAATGTGCTTTAAAATCAGATATTAGATTGATATTATAACTACCAATTTTGAAATTCCATTTTCATGAAGAATAAGTCACTTATCCCGTTAGAGATAAGCAATAAAATAAAACATGGAAGAAATCGGAAGTATAAAATTTCAAACAAATAGCAAAATTTATCGAGCTAAATTGTCTTATTGTCTTGAATAAGAAATACATTATATTTGTAAATTAATACAGAATTCATTTGTAAACAAAAATATCAGATTTTGAGACAAATGTAATATTTTTTTTAGGTAAGCACACACTCACTTTAGCAATAAAATTTTTACGCAAATTAAACCTAATAAAATTATGAATGTCCTGAAGCACACAAAAAATAATTTTAGCAAAAAAAAAAAAAAAAAAAAAAGGTATTTTTGATAATTATGTTTTTTTTTACAATTTGCAGATAATTTTTATACTACTGGTAGTTAAATGTGGGGGAAAAAAAAAAACTAATGTTTTTTCGCAGAGAAATTTCAGGTGGCAATGAGGTTGTCAATGGCCCACAGACAGGAATAATTTGAAAGAATTTCATACTCAAAAATAGAAAAAAGACGATATTTGAATAATAGTTTAAATAATTGTTCTGCAATTTAGTATTGGATTGGGTCACATCCATCACAGGCTCAAATTAAATACTTTAATTCATTTGATTTATTTATTTCCTGATACTTGAAACTACTGAAGTAAACTTCTGAAGCTACTATCTAATTTGCAAACTACTATTGAATTAAACTTCTGAAGCTATCCGAAGAGTTTCTGAATATAAATTGTTCAAAAATATGGTATAATGTAAACAATTCCTAAAAGACTAAACATAATTACAGTGGTCACTAAATATCACTACAAGCTTATAAAAATGTAACAATGAAACTTAATGAGAAAATATTCTATTTATTTATTGAACAATTTTGTAATAATTAATTTTTGTAAAATATGTTTTTTCTAATAAGTATTTAAAATTCATTGAATAATATGAAATCTATAATCTTTTTTTCTATATTTACATGTGTTTCTTTCATTTCAATTTATTTTTTCATGCATTAAATCAGTACTATTAGAAACAACTTTCTTACAATCTCGAAATTATTTGAATAAGTTTCAAACAATTTGAAAATTTTTAATAGCAAATGAATGCTTTTAAGATAAATATTTCATATGTAAGTAATTTACGAGATTCACAGCGAACTTTCTTTAAACTTAGCATTACTTAATGGCCTACTTAAATACATTTTATTGTTAAATGAATAAAAGGGATATTTAAGTATAAAGTTATGAGCTACAGTGTTTAACATATATTTATATATGTCATATTTATCTGAGGTGTTTGACTTTTTTTAACATTTTAAAGACATATAAGTAATGTTTATAGTGTCTACACAAATCATCATTAATTTATATAAAAACTACAATAGCGTATTTCATTTATAAAAACATTTTTTTAAAAATAAAACACTTTAATTGAATAATATTGATAATACTTGAATATAATACTTTTTATGTAAATCTAATTTAAAATATCGTATTTACATTTATTACACTTAATAAAAAAACCATTATCTAAATATAAATATAAAAGTGATTGCTATATCTATTTTTTAGGTGGAGAAGTTGCTTTAATTGCTGCAGCAGGATCTGTAATTGGATTAGGAAACGATATTTCAGGAAGTGTTCGGATACCTAGTCATTATTGCTGCTTATTTGCTCATAAGCCATCACGAGGCAAGCAATTATTTAATTATTTTATTAGTATAATTAGCCACTTTATTCGATTCTATAAGTATAGTAAGCATCATTGTTTAATTTGAGACTTACTAAACTTATAGAATGCTTATAGACATGGCTAAAGCAGTATTAGTTCAAATCTTATAGAAAATATTTATTTTATAATCAGCTAAATTATTTGATGTGCTTAAGGTAGTTCTTCCAAACTTTTTTTTTTATGATCCAATAATTTTTTTTTTATGTTCTCCTTCCGCGACTATTATGTTTATCCTCAATCATCAGTTGAAGAAAATCAGAATTATTTTCTTTTGTTTTATTGAAGCATTCTAGTTTAACTGTTTGCAAAGCAATAAAACTAAGGTAACACTTTTATGATTGCAATGCATTATATTATATTTCACTTTAAACTATAAATTCAAAGTGATTATTTTAAATTCAAAATAAATAAGGATTTATAATTAGATAATTGGTCAACTTTTTTAATTATTATATTTAATTTCTTTCTCGGGTGTTAAGTTTGGAATTTATTTTGAATAAGTCGCAGTCGAATAAACTTCATGAACATAAGATAATCGATACTATTTATAAAGAAAACTTTAAAGGACTAACTAAACAAAAGTCTCAAATTGAATGCTTTAAGTAAAGTAGGAATTTAATTTTTAATAATTTAAATGTGATTTTGAATTTTAATTTTTTTTTGATGCAGTTTTATTTGGTTTGCAAGCAATTTTTATAAATTTAATATTTCCTTGGCATTACTTCATATTTTCTTTTTACTTGTGTTTATATGTTAATTATTTGTTATCTTCAATTTATTTGGGGCTTCGTATGGTTATGGAGCATAGTAGGTAAATTTTGATATTGCAGAAAAACCATATTTTTGTTAATGTGGTCAACAGCCCCTGGTGAAATTGAACATGTTGGTCCTGAATTCCATTTATGTATGTTACAAACACAAATATAAAAACGGTAGTAAAATAGCTTTTCCTTCCCAGAGAGAGGGAAAAATATTCGAGAGGAGTTATTTGAGTGCCCATCACACACACATTACTAATAAAATATACAATACGAATATACATATGTACATCACGAATGATATGAAGAGGGAATAAATTACCTTTTCTCATTCTAAGAAGAGACGAGACAATTTATTTCATATTTCCAATTACATACCATTATAAGTCATAGATTTCATCTTACACATGTATTTATAAAATTTCGCTATTATTTCTTATGTATTTAAGTATCTAATTAATATCACACATCTCAGTTATCTCAGATTATCGAAGCTGATATTTGTTTTATTCATAACAGAATGCATTTTATATAATCAATGAAATATTATGACCATACACGTTTTTAATATATTTGAAATATTTTCTTAAAAATTTCTGCATATATATTAGATATTCCAATGATGTTCAAGTGTAATTTTCATATTTGATGGCATTTAAAATGTTTTATTTTTGATATCTTTAAGATATCATAAGCAAATCGAGCTAAAACCATTTTATGTGTTTCCTTTCTTTTAATTTTTCCATGTATATTTTAGCTAGTAATGTGTCAGAATTATAAAAGTGAAAACAAATTCCTATTTAATTTTCCTAATTCGTAGTAATAGTTTTTCACGCATATTTTTTGTAGATATTTTCAATAACATTAAAAAAAAAATGAAATTGTTATGTAATGCTATTATGAACCATTAATTTTATGAAAAAAAGATAGAAAGAAAGTTATTGCCTTTGTAACTTTAAAGAATAAATATTTATTGCGAAACTAAAATGTTTAGACAAATATAAAATTTAATATTTATTTATTTGGATTGCTTGGACACAAACAATTTTTAATGATCAAATACATCGAATGTGATATATTTTCGCAAATTTAATAAATATGTATTCATAAATGCATCTTATTAATTATGCTTATTTAAAAAATTTTTTTAGAACTTTATAAAAAATAAACTGGATTTTCGAAAGATTCAAATAATTTGAATTTGCATGAGAGTCAACAGTACATAATATGTATTCAGATTTAATTTTTCTTCCAGGTTGAATATTTAACTAGTATTACCTAAAACACTTTTAATAATGAAGCTTTTAAAACTTAATTTAAAAAAAAAGTGCATTTTATTTAGAATTTTACAAAAATTTAATGTTGAGTAGATGAGAAAAAAAGGCATTTCTTTATTTTTAATAAAGTATTATATTGACCCTTGCAATAATTTCTAAATCGGATATAGTATAACTAGAACAAAATGTTATACTGTAAAATCATACATTAATTGCCTAAGACTGCTATATACACAAGAAAACGGAGAAATTTTTATCTAATTTTAGTGATTGTTGAAGCTTTATATCGCAGATGAAAGCTGAAAGTTAATTATTTAAATAAGTTAAACACATATCCTTTTTCCAAAGTGAAGAAAAATGTTTGTTGTGAAAATGTTAACAAAATCTAATCTAATTAATTCTATTTTTTTTAAATTATAAAATATATAAATCTTGATTCAATTTAGAACTAGTTTCAAATGGTGGATCTTTCCCTTCACCCCCTATTATATCAGAATATATGCTTACACCTGGACCGATATGCAGATATGCTGAAGATCTTGTTTTAATGATGAGGTTGCTGTCACCAGAAAACAAAGAAAAATTCAGTGATGTAAATAAGGTAAAAATCTAAGTTATTCTGTTTATTTGTATGTATTAGTAATATTTCTTGCACTCTATTTTATTTACTCACCAATACACACACGCATGCACACATAATATTCGGTAAAGCTGCAAAACATCTGAGTCTATTCCCCACTTAATAGTTATAGATCTTTATTTTAAAAAGGAAAAATGTTGTGAAATGAGAACTTTTAGCTAAATATTGGTGTTATACGATAAATTCATCTCCAGAAAAATGAAAAATATCATTTATGCAATTATCAGAAATTTGTAATAGTAATTTCTATAAAGTATTTTTTTTTATTACACTTTGGGTACATGGATGAAAATTTAAGCTTAATCTATTTTAAATATGATTAAAATGTTAGTTTTATAAAGTTATTACATCTCAGAAATTGTGCCAGTGATATAGAAAATTGAATAAAAGGAAATGTTAAAATAGTTTACAATTATATCTTTTTTTAAATAAAGTAAAAGTTTCAATTAAAAATAATCTTCATAAAATTGCATTTGCATTGCTTACATAAAGTAAGTAGCCTTAAAAATTATTATTATGCACTTTGCTTATGAGAAAGATACGTTTGAAAATAACAAAATATTGATGTCGTATTTGCATATTTTTATTTCTCAGCGGTTAATTCTATTTTGCGCAATGCATAGTAAAAAGAGTGGTTTAATGAATAAGTGGTTTAATAAATAAGTGGTTTAATGCGTAAGTGATTTAATGAGTATAGTGGTGTGAGGAATAAGTGATATAATAAATAAATGGTTTTATGAGGAAGTGTTTATACCATGGGAAGAAACTGAATTAATGTTTTTTAATGTCAAGAAACTGACATTAAAGTTCAATATAAAACCAATTGTTCAACAATAACAATAATGTTCTTTCAAATAATAAACTATTGCTAGTGAAATTTGACCAACTCGTATTAGTAGTCATAATCTTCAGAGAATATCTTCTTGAAGAGTATGACCATTCATTACTTTTATTGAATGGAACTATTGACAAAAAATTTGGATCACTTGCGCTTGCTTATAATGAAGAAAACTTCATCCAATTTATCAAACTCTTAATGCAAATTTATTACGAAATTAGAGATGAAGATGAAGGCAGAATATATCTAATATTTTTCGCAGATTTAGGGAACTTTTATTGTATGACCAACTCCATTTCTCATTTTAGTCTATAACACTTAGAACAATTTTAATAATTTAAGTGTTTATTCTTTACAGTTTATTATTATTATCTAATTATATTATTACACACTTTATACATTTTCATTGGTCAATTTAAATGCAAGTAAAAACATTGTCACTTTTATCCTTCACACACACACACACACACACACACACACACACACAAACACACACACACACACACACACACACACACACACACACACACACACACACACACACACACACACACACACACACACACACACACACACACACACACACACACACACACACACACACACACACACACACACACACACACACACACACACACACACACACACACACACACACACACACACACACACACACACACACACACACACACACACACACACACACACACACACACACACACACACACACACACACACACACACACACACACACACACACACACACACACACACACACACACACACACACACACACACACACACACACACACACACACACACACACACACACACACACACACACACACACACACACACACACACACACACACACACACACACACACACACACACACACACACACACACACACACACACGCGCACTCACACGCACACGCACACACGCACACACACACACGCACGCACCCCCCCCACACACACACACACACATTTTCTGTTAGTTAATGTTATTATATTGCTTATTTTTTATTAGAAGATATTTGTGATGATGTGAAAATTTTTCATAAATGCTGTCCTTATGATTACACATTTACACTTAATTGATTGATGAAAAATTTGATTGATGAAAAATAACACTTATAATTTCATTTCATTTATCCAGGTAGACTTCCAGAAACTAAAGATATTTTACCACAAAGGAATCATGTCTGATTCATGTATTACAAAACCTGATCAAGAAATAATTGATGCTCTTCATAATGTAAGTATTTTTTACTAAAAACATATTTTCAAAACATGTAGGTATAAATTCTTTGTTGATAGAGAATTTAAGAAGAACTGTTAACTGTTGAGAAAAATGAGTTTTAGCACAGTAACAAACTACCAAATCATTATGACATTAACCTTAATTTTTTTTATCGGTTATTTTGAGAAATTTTGTAAATTTTAATTTTAAAATTACTTTTAGTCATCAAACAAGCTAATGCCTATCATATATATTGGCATGTATTTTTTTAAGAATAAATGTTATTAAGACATGTATGTCAATCATACGTAATACGAGTAAATAGAGTATTAACTACTAATTTAGATTATTTGGTTATACTTCATAAGTAATTAAAATACATTTTCTTTATACAATATAAATACATATCTTATATCAGAAGTAATTTTGCTTGTTGTTTTATACATGAAAATAACATTAATTAAATTGTAGCATAGTGAATATACAAAGATTATCATTCTTTTAAACCACCAAATTAATGTTATAAAATAATCAGTTATATAAATATTTTGTATCGGTGTGCGCTTGACAAATGAATGAAAAATATGAAGACATTCGTTACTCAGCCTTATTATTCATATTTAAGAGCTTTGCACTTTTATTTTAAAAATAATAGATTCTTTTGGAAAACTTTGACATAATTATGGAGAATTATCTTGCTGTTAAAAGCAATTGATTTTTATTTAAATGTTTTAGTAATAATGCAGAGTGTCTTATATAATTAAAAATTTATGAAAACGACGTTACATTCTATTATAAATTTTATGTATAAAAGTTATATATATATTTATTAATGTTTATCACATAATTAAAAAAATTTAGTCTTCATAAAAGTTAGTTTCTAATGTTAAATTTAATAAGACAATTAAGTTATATAATAAAAATAGATAAAATGCATAAATAAATATATTTAAATTTTAGAGTAAAGGAGACATTGACAGAAGGTGAAGTCTTAAATTTTCATAAATATTGATTACATTTTAGGCATATAAGCTGTCAAATATAGATGTTTAACTTCTCACTAGGCATAATTTGTAATTTAAAATGAAATCCGAAGCTTAATTTTCCTATATTTATATTTTTAATCATCATTTTTTTACATAAATATTTTTAGAATGAAAAGAAACATTTATATTTATTAAAGTATTTAAATTAAAAAAAAAAATAAAAGCATTCTCCTTATATAAAAAGTAAAGTATCTGCTTGGAACACGAATAATTTCTTACTAGCAATTTTTTTTTTATAGAATTGAATGGAATTCATAGAATATTTCTGTTCCATGTAATAATTACCATATCAATTTAAAAAAAAATGTTTTATAATATAAAATAATATAAGTAAAGTTTGTACTATTATAAAAGGCTTTCTTTAAATATTATAATACTGTTACAAAATTTAAGATTAAAATAGCATTTGGTTCATGCATAATATATAATTAAAATATTTTTGGCATTCAAAGTGAAATAATGAAAAATAATAAAAAAATGAAATTAACCTATATATATATATATATATATATATATATATATATATATATATATATATATATATATATATATATATATATATATATATATATACATATATGTATACACACACACACACACACACATATATACATATATATATATATATATATATATATATATATATATATATGTAACTCAGCTAATAACCGATACACTATAATCGTTATGCATAGACAATGTAAATATTACTTCTGATTTCATTTTTAAACTCATTTGCTTATTAAGTTAAAAATGAAAGATGTATTAAATTCTTAAAAGCACACAGATTTTTTTTATTTTATGCAAATACCACTATTGTATGGTTAAAATATTCTCGTTTATAATTACGTATATAAACATATATAATTCCATGGTGTTTCCACTTGATTATGACTTCTTTAATTGTGGATTAGTGAATATTTAAGGGCTGATAAATTTCACTGAATGTGGTTCTGGATGCTTTTAATTAAGTGTTTTTACAATACTTTCAATTTTTTCCGTTAATTCATATATTTGAAATCATAGTATTGTCACATTCATTTATATGATGTCAGTAAGACGTGCTTGAAGTTTAACTCGCTTGAATTAGTTGAGACCTTGTGGAGAATGTTGATCGTATTGTGTTAAACATTGTGTCATAAGTTATTAAAATAATACAGTGTGTGTAACTGATATGAACTAAATATTTAATATATTTTACGTCTCTTATTTCAAATTTAATAATTTTTACTAAGTAAAATAAACAAATTTTTAAAATAAATGAACTGCTAAAAATAAATTTTAAGAATATTTTCTTATTCATTCAATTTATAAGAAATTTATTTTATTATTTTTCTATAAAAATATAGAATACGCCTTAAAAATAATTTGTACTCCATAAAACGTCAAAGTTATAATACAAGTACCAAATCCACCTCCAACATACATATAACTGAATATTCTCAAAAAGTAAATTTATCTTTTTAAATTCACACATTCTCTCTCTCTCTCTCTGCCTATTAAAATTTATCATTAAATCTTACTTTAAAGCGAATGAATCCATAGAATTCTCTCAAATGAGTGAATTTCAGTCTTACAAGGTTTTTTAAGAGGAAAAAGTAAAATTTCATTACTTTGAGCTCAATCTGTGCACTAATCAGAGACTCAGAGAGTCACCGTGCAAAGGAAATTGCCATTATGTTGCACAAAGCATAAAAAGTTTATTGTGAGTATTGACTTTCTGACAGATATTTTATTGATAGTATATCATATTCATGCTATTAAAGAATTAATCTCAAAGTATCCTGAAGGATTTACAGCGGCAAAAATATATATAAGAAATAGACCCCCCCCACACACACAACATCCCTCTTCAACTTCCACTTACAATTAAACAAAAACTGTTGAGTAGAAACTTGAAATTATAAACTCCTATTTTATAAGATATTTACTGTAGTCACGTAGCAAACATATTGATTATATGTTTTTTTTCTTTGAATAATAACTGTCTAAATGTATCCAAAAAATTACTTGCGGCAAATGATAATATAGTGCATTCTTAATGAATTTTGTTTTTAAAAAGCTTTATAAAATTCTTAATATTTTTTCATTGGATAAACACATTTTAATATTCACAGACAAACGTGTGAAGTGCGAATCGTTTATTCAATTTCTAGCTTTTGATCAAACAATGTACTGCAATTTGTAATATTTAAGATATTTTGTTTTTGTAAATTATATACTTCTCTCTTTCATCTAAGGACTGGATATATATATTTTTAAGATATTTTATTCTTTAATGCATATTTGTTCTTTTTCTTAAATATTTATTCTTAAGTGTTTTTTTACTGCTACTAATTTAAACTTTCCTTTTTATTACATATATTATACAAAAGTATAAAAAAGGATTTGTCAAGAAAATTTAACCGAAGTAGTATATTTTTTTGAATAAATAAACAGAGTTTTAATGATAATTATTTTTAAACTATTAAGTAAAAGTTTAAAAGAAACTTATTTCGATTGTTAAAGAATCTTCCCATCGATTTTAAATTGCGATAACAATTTTCAGCTTTTTTTCCTCTGCCTTAATTTGCTAGTTAAACATTGTTTTATTTTAAATTTTTATAAGGTAATTAAAATAGAAAGATGCTTATTTATTTCTACATTTTATATTGGGTAAAGTGATCAATTCATTAATGCATGTTTTCTATTTTAGGCAGCATCACATTTCACAAAGACATATGGATCTGTTGTTCAAGAAATTAATATTCCACATTTAAATAAAGGAACTTTAATTTCCATATATTTATTGCGAGAGGGAATATCAGATGTTTTTGAATATATAACGTTTGGGAAAACAAAAAATCTAAATTCAATCCTTGAAATGATTAAATCTCTTTTTGGCATGAGCCAATGGACATTTTTCGTCTTAGGGGGTTACGGCTTGAGTTCCATAGCTTATCCAAACAGAGAAGAGGATATATCGTATTATAAAAATTTGAGGAGTAAAGTTATTGAAACTTTTGAAAATCTTTTGGATGAAAATTCTGTATTTCTGTTTCCTACATTTCCTATTGCTGCACCTCTTCATTACACAACATTGCCTTTTATTCCAAACATTGCTTATACAAATATTTTTAATTACACTGGCATGCCTGCTACACAGTGTCCCATGGGGATGAACAAGAAAGGATTGCCTATAGGAATACAAATAGCAGGAAGAATTAACAATGATAGACTTACTCTAGCATGTGCCAGAGAACTAGAAAAGATATTTGGAGGCTGGAGACGCCCAGATAAAGTAAATGTAACTATGAAATGAATTTAAACAAAGAGAATTTTAATTTTAGCCTTCCAAAATTTTAACCTCCAGAGAAAGCATCAAATTTATAATTCCTTGAAGCATATAAATTCATCTAATGAAATTTCATAATATTTTTATAAAAACATCTCTGACAAAAACATCTTATAAAAACATCTCTGAAACATAAAAGAATACTCAATAAAATCAAAAATAACACTTATGTCAAATAATATTTGAATATTTTGTTTCATATTCTGTAAAAAATGCGAATCTTCAAAAACTAAATGAACTATTCTATTTTTCACTATAATAAAGCAACTTTCAATATAAATAAAATGAATTTGTTAAATTTAACATGACTTTACAAAAAGTAAAGCACTAATATATAAATTCATTCAAAACATCTGATTTGCTTTTTGAAATTTTCAGTATGCTTTTAGTTTTTGATTAAAAATGCTTTTACATGATAAAAAAATAACTAAAATAATTTGTTTTAAATATTTGAAATAAAAATTTATTTAAAAAATCGGAAAGGCTACTTTGTAAAATATTGTATGTTATGGGGTGTCAAGTTATTAAAGTAACGAAAAAATATTAAAAAATACCTGAATTTGGAAGCACATTTATTTGACACTGAAAAAAATTTTAAATTTTATGAAAATAAATTGTATAAAAGAATGTTTTTATAATTACTATTTATTTAAATTATATTTTATATGTAAGAAAAACGCATCATATTATTTTTCTTAAAATATTACAAAAAGTTTTGATATCAGTGAAAGAGTTTTAAATATCACACTAAAGATATGTTAATAAAATATGTACCAAATTATACTAAATTTAAAAAATCGAAACATATTGTCAAATATTTTATTTTGTTAAAAAAGAAAGAATAATTTACTAAAATAAATTACAGTTCCTTTATTCCATGTCCTTTATGTGCAATTTATGCATCATTTTTGCTGTTTAAAATAACTAGACACCGTATTTTTCCTGTAAAACTCTTTAATGTAATCAAGTAATGAATGAATGAATAAACAAATTTGATAAAGAAATATGTTACGTCACATTATTTCACATATAATTGTATTAGAATAATTATCTTCAGTTTTTACTAACCCTAAATTATCATTTTATACGGAATTGCAAAAATAACCTACTGTATCAAAGTCATTCATATTAACTTTCTTAACACAAACCTTAAGAATGTCTTTTAAAGAAAGTAATATCAGCTTCATTGTAGTTGATGTAACATTTCATAATTGACTTGTCGTCTATAATCAAGTCATTTTAGGCTTAGCTCATTAATTAATTTTTAAAGAATCTCAAGTAATTACTGTTTCAATTATAACATTATTTTTAATACAGATTGAAAAGTTAATTTCTTTAATTTTATACATTCTTTTATAGTTTGTTTTTCTTATACTTTTGGTTCTGAAGAATGTAACCATATCAGCAATATTATTCTTATCAAATAATCTTAACTTCTGCAGTGAAAAAGTCTTATCTATTTTATTGCCTCATTTACCTATATTATAATCTTACTGCTTAGTAATGACCATAAATACACACATTATTTTAACATATTTGTTATATGAATACAAACTCTTCTAAAGGAAGCCGGGAAGATATGAATGTATTCGGAGACAAAATTCAGTAACTAAATGTACGTACCGCACAAAAGTGGCATTGTAAATTCCATTTTTATGATGAATACCTCCAAAATACACCACGATGTTGGGCATCGGCTGGCATTTTCTACCACGAGCTCCTTCCACGTGGCCAGATATTTAAAGTTTTGCTTACATGCAACAACATGAACAAGTGCAAGAGTTCTTTAACGGAAACAGACAGCATTGGTGAGCAAGAAAAATTCTTCTTTCTTGCAAGACATCTCAAGACCCCACACTGAAAATGTGTGACCACACTCTAAGTGTGATTGAATGCTCTGAATGCGAACTGACTTAAAACGGGAATTTTTTTCTCATCTTCTTTATTTCGCTGGCATTTCTGTAAATGATTATTACCCATTCCGTACTCTAGACAATCACATGCCAACGCGACGATTTAATGATGCTATGAAATCAAAACTAAAGTGATTCAATTTTTTCCTTTTAAAGACCGGGAATTATATTGTACCGAGCTTCGGGGTTCGTGTGGATTGAGAGTTGACTAAAGCAACCACTTAATGAACACAAGACTTTTATTCGTAAAAATTCCACTAGAAATATCTGTAATAATTACAATTATACAGCTACAATTCGTCAGATACAATAAGTAACAGCTTCCAATCACAGGTCTCAAATATCTCAGGCAGAGAACAGCTTCTCTAAACCAGTAGTCACGACTAATCATCTTCATAAAACTGACTGTCTTTACAAAACTCTGACTATCTCGGGTTGTGGTATTTATATCTGACTTGGCGGGGAAATCTATTAATTTCGCCAAGGTTCTGGAAGCTTCTAGGCTATCTCGCTAAATATTGGTCCTGGAACTTAGGTGATGGATGTTTCCGGAAGTATCCATTTCTCGCCAAATCGCCAAAAATCTCGCCAACTGTCGCCAAGCCGCCAAGTTTTCTCGCCCAAACATCGCCAAGTCACCAAATAAATAGAAAACCCACTTTTAACGTATATCACGTCTAAATACCGCAATTTTTTGCCAAAATTGTGAGTATTTCCGATCTGTCTGAGATATTTTAAGACATATACAATAATTATTTATAAATTTGTAACAATATGTCAATGAAATACATGAGCTTGTATTCAGCTGAAATTAGGTCGTGAAATGCAATGATGCGCTTACTTTGAGAAATTAAGTCCAGAATGTCATATTGATACTACGCATGAAATTTTTATATCACTCAATGACAAACTTTTCCGGTTAAACTGATATATGTATCACTCACTAATATGTTATTATTATTTATTTCTCCTTCGGTTCATTATATAACTCTTATGGCGATAAACCACCTAAATTTTGTGCGTGACTGAATTTTGATTGGGGGCAAAGAATGGAATAAAATTTATATCAGAATGCTGGACTCTGCTTAATTTAAAATAAAATAATAAGTTTAACTTCGAAATTTTGTCTGTATCATTTGTAACTAATTTAATATACCCGAAAACATTCGGAGCACTTTTTTTGAAATACACTGCATATATTTATTGCAACCATTTTTTCTTACTTAGTTTTTATAAAACATTAATATTGAGCTACTAAAATTTGATTTATGCCAATATTATTTTTCAAAAATGTTAAATATGTTTGAATTTTTAATAATTATTTTTAAAAATTTTAAAAAATGCTACATTAAAAACTGTTTAGCATATTTGAAAAAAATTAATAGCAAATAATTTATAAGTTGTTATCTAGAGCATGTATTGAATTTTTTAGTTTTTTTAAGATATAAAAATTAGGACCAGTTGAATATTTATACTGAAATTTTAGCCAAATTTTCTATGCCATTATTTGAATAACAAGCCATAATTTGAGAAATAGTTAAGTGATTAAAATTCTTTTAAAATATTCTCTAGAGACAATATACAAATTAAGCTCATCAAATTTCATAGTAATATTATGAAAATATTAGGAGTTATCATTTTTGAAGCGTGCAAATTAAAAGCAAAAACCTGTTCTGAGAAAATCGCATTTAAAGATTAAAGTATTACGTCTTTATAAGAAATTCTCATATTAGCTGATTAATTTTTTTTATATAATTAGTTGATTGATTCCAGGAAAAGTAATTATTTTATTATCTTTTTAAAGGGCTTACTAAATTTGTATTTGAAAATTAAACGATGTTTAAGCTAATTTTTAACATCATTCTGACCCTTTAAACGTCCACTTCCAGAGCTTTAAATTTCCACTTTTGGTTTCCTAATCTTTACGAAATCCTTCATATCTCGGAATCTAATTAACGTAGAGACAAAAACAAACCTGTTTTGTGGAAAGCTATTCAACTTTCTTATTTACCTAAAGAATAAAATAAATTTATCAGTTTTGGTCGAAATTGACGTTTTTAACGTGTACGGGTACCTTAACACATAAATAAAGCAGATCTGAAATCAATGTAAAGTTGTTTATATCATGATATATGGTTAATTTAAATAATATAACATTCCACCCCCTGAACTCTTCTCTCTTCTAGAAAGAAGTATATTGTTATTTTCCTCGTTTTAAAGTTGCCATCTATATGCAACCGCTGAGGGAAGAAAAAATCCACGTCAATGGATCACCTTTTTTTCTAAATTACTAAATATATTGTTTTAAAAAATAATAATATTTACAATACTATTTACGTCAATTTTTCTAAAATTATTAGTTTTGTTCTCGTACGTCAATTTTTATAATGCGGGCAAAAATTGTCCCGACTTCAAAATTTAATAACTTTGGACTTAAGAGAAATTTCAAGCACTACACACACATTAGATTTGTTCTTAGCTAATTTTTGCATGAGATTATATTTCTTGAAGAGAATTTTGTGAAGTTGTATTGAGAAGTTATTAATTAAAATATTTTATAATATGGGTAATATTTTATACAGCACTTCTATAGTTTAAACAGTAGAAGCTTATGTTCTTACGTTTAAATTAACCTTAGTCAAAAGATATTTTCTTTCAATACTTCGGATTTTTGCTTTATTTCATTATGTTGTTTACAAAAAAGTATAAACGCAAGTTCTGAGATAGATTTCATTGTATTGATTTAATATTTGTCTTTAAATCATAATTGGACTATAGCATACGTTATGTTTTGCAATATGAACAATTTTCTGTATTAAACTGTAGAATTTCATCTTTCCACTTTTAAACAGAAAATTTATTCTGAAGTAAATTAATTTAATTCTTTCAGTATTTATTTACTTCAGTATGATACATATAAAAATTTTCATTGCAATAATATTTTCATCATATGAATTTCATATTTATCTCTTCATAATCCTAAACTGAATAAGATAAGATAAGTCAGGTAAAATACTTTCTTTTTCTTTTTGACAGTAGTATACATTCTGCAATAAATATATTTGATTTTTTTATGCAAAAGTAACTTAATTCAGAGTTGTTTAATTATTTTTATGAATGTTTTATATAATTAAGTTATTAATTCATCATATATCTAAAAGAAGCATAGCCCCACTTAACTTTATATATAAAACAACACTAATCATAAACACAGATAAAATTTTTAACTACTGAATTTGCTTGGCAGAAAAAATATAAATTCATATATGCACATGCAATAAATACCGACATGTATTTATTGCATCCATATAATTACAAAAATGTTTAGATCAGCATATCTACTCATGAAGTATGACACCAACTTTCCATTAACTATTTGAATGAAATGAGTTCTCAATTAATATAGACAACGAACTTCTTCGCATTAAAAAGTCATTGTGAATGTTAAATATATCAATTACATAACCAAGAAAATTGAATTGTACAAGGAAAATATCATAGATATTATTTTTGATAAGTTTTTAACTTTTATTTTGTATAAAAGAAGATTTTTGTTCGAGTGATCGGAAAAGGAAAAGATAATAGCATTATCGAATATCTCAAATAAAAGATCACAAAAACAGATAAAATCGAATTTTATCATAGAATAACTATATTTAATCACTATAGGAAGAAGATGCTGCATCCTCCAATCACTCAAAAGTCACATTTATCAACTCTAGATTATAAATAATAAGTTAGATTCAATTTAAATACATCAAATAATGATAGTTTATGCAATCCAATACAGAAAAGAATACATGAATAAATGTAAAAAAAATATTTTTAATGAAAGTTGATAAAAGAGCTAAATGAAATTGAGAAAAACAGTATTGTCATACGAGTAAAAAATTAATTGAAAAAGAAATCCTCATAATAAAATTTGTTATGCAGATCCAAAAATTTGTAGAAATATTTTCGGAAAAAAGCAAGGAAAATTTCCTATCCTAATTTAGAATAAAATTCTAATTAATGTTTCAATTTCCATTTGAAAGATAATACTGCGTGTGCCATTAGTATTTTTCATTTATAAAGTAAAAATATGAGTGTGTACTATCTTATTAAAAGAAACCTACCTAATAATCTTAAAATCATGCTAATAAATTTGTAGCATGCGTAATAGCGCCTTATAAATGGACATGTTCCGAAAATAAGCATCCCATTATTTTAATGGAATTACATTTTACTTTTGGTAATTACCTAGCGCTAAATAATCGTTATTAATAATTCCATGAAAATATGATAGACAAACTACATTGTTTTGAAACGTTACTGTGTCATTAAAATCCTGATTTATTATTAAACTCTTTTGATTCATTACAGCAAACAGTAACACTTGATAATATTAAGAAGGAAATTGTGTTCTATTGCGGATGCATAGATAATTTAAAAATATTTTATAATAAAAGTTAATTAACAAATAATAGTTGAAATTCAAATATAGTCACAAAGATAAAATTTGTCAATTTTGGTTTTCAGTTACAAGGGAAATGTACTTCAACTTACGAATATTTTCTGTTTGTCACTGCTTCTAAATTACAAAAGCGCACCCATTTTCGAATTACGATGCCTCGGCCAGAGGGCACCCCAGTATATAAAGGTGTCACCACTTCCATCTCTTGTTCCAAAAGGCAGGGAACAATTATTTCACCATCAATTGTTTAAGTATTTGAAATAAGTAAATAAATATTATTTATATAAAATATATATTAAAATATCAATAGTAACACAATTTTTACAGTATACTGTTTTGAAAAGACAAAGCAAAGTGCATGCAATGCGATATAAGTATACATGTGCGTGTATGTGTATGTGTTTGTGTGTTATTAAATATTATACCAATTTGCATAATATGTTAACTAAAATTATAACAGTTCAAAATGATTGAAGTAACAAAGTATATAATATGCTCGTAAAATTTACAAAGCTCGCAATAAGCTTTCATAATCAAGGGGAAGTTTTTGATCAGACAGTAACAATTTAATTCTCAAACAGAATGGATTTTAAATGTTGAAGTATCCGTAAATTGTTACAGTAAAACTGCTCTTTCAGAAACATGTTCTTCAATGGAATTTAAAATCATTTATTTCTTTTATCATGATATAGAGTAAAAAAAAAAAAAAAAGCTCCAGATGTAGCAATGAGCGAATAGTATTGTGCCTATGGCATAATGAGTGACATTGTATTATTGCCTATAAATAATAATTAACTATAGACGACTTCGCATGATTCAGAGCAAATGAGGTTTCATTATTTCAACTTATTAAAATTATACGGTCAAGGAACTCTTGCTAAATATCAAGTAGATATATAGGCATGGTCTACCATAAGAAGATGAATATTTCTGTAAGATATAGATGTAATCATGGGTTCCAAGCTTGCATCACAGAAATGAAGACTTAAATAATTTCAAAACACGTGTGATTCATAACAGGAATATTCATAGAGTATAATTATGTCAACTCTTAAAATGGAAAAAATCTCAATCTCATGCTATTCATGAATACGTTTCCTGGCTACTCAATATTATTTGTTCTATTATATCCACAACTTAGGGTTAGTAGAGATCTCTCTCTTCTAAAACATCTGTAGGCAGTCTATCTAGAAATGCTTGTTTCAACAATGATGTGTCTAATTGGTTATTTAACTGCTTTTCCTAATGGTATAATGCATTCAGCGACAAGGACGGATCTCTTTTGAAACATATTACTTGTATTTTGTAACTTGATCGATCTTCTCAGGAATGGTATCATTCATATAAAACTTTTGTATCATCTGTGCAGTGCTCTATATATTGAATACAAGAAATAAACATCTCGGCAATTTAATTTTTTTCAATAAAACATGTTCTATAATACAAATAAATATTTGGAACATTGCAATATGAATATCCCTATCGAACATTATCAATTTAGCCCAATAAACTCATGTGATTGCACCAAAATATATTCCTTAGTGGTGAGGTTTAATGAATAATGTTGAATGCAACAAGTAATTGCATAATTTAAATGTAAATACCGAACGATTAAAATGCCTGATGGAATAAAGTGAAAAATTAGAGTTAATGAAGTGAAAGTTATTTTATTGAAATCCATTAACTATAACAGCGTATATATTAAAAATAGGTAATGAATATATTTCTGTCTTATAACATGTTTCCATGCTTTTGAATAATATATCCATCACGCATATTTTTCTTTTATATAAGGATATTTTAATTTTTCCTAGATTTTGATCACTTAATATATTTATTAATTTATATCCTTTATGTATTAAACTGTGAAATTAAAATTCTCATCCGAGAAAAAATATACACTATGAAAGCTTAGAAATATTTTATTTTCCCAACAATGTCACAAAATTAAGAATCGATACAAAATGAAGAATATATTTAAAAAACAGTCTTGCTTAAAATAAAGAATTAATATATAAAAAGTTTTTGTACACAAAAAATTTATTAAAATCAATTTTAAAATTACTTTTTAATTAATATTCTCAAATTATTATTATATTACTAGTAAATAAAATTTGTTGTTACTTATGAAACTTGGACAAGCCAAGCTCACTATGCCCTGGCTATGTGATTTTAAATCAAATTGAAGCGTTTTTCGTTTTAATAAGAGCCCCACGAAGGTGAAAGTACGTCTTTGTTTTTTAATTTATTCGATAGCTGGCACCACCAGAGGATCCACTCCCTCAATTTTGACCTTGATTTGAAGTGGGAGGAGTTTTCTCCAGACCATTATACCCATGGCAACTGCTCAACGACCGACCCCAGAACTTTCGATTCCACAGATTTAACGATCACGTATATCGCATGTACTTGGCGGGTCTTTGGTGATATTGGGAATGGAACCCCGATTTTCCGGATGAAAGGCCGATGCCTTAACCACTAGGCTACCACGACCTCAAATAAATGCTCTTGTTTCACTACATAACAACAACGACCTCAAATAAAATTTAACTCACTTGTGTAAATATGATGTATTACAAAAAGAGAGTTGTGTTTATTCAATGTTTATAATTCCTAATTTGCAATGGCATTTTTAAGAAATCAATAAAGTACTTCATTATAGACATTTTATATATAAATATATTGGAAGTATATGCTCATAAAGCATATACTTCCAATATGCTCATAAGCTAGTTAAGAATTGATTGATTAAACATTATGTTGATACGAATTGTAAAAATGACTTACTAAAAATTTAATACCGATTGAAATTTCTTTCCAGTGACTACTGAGCTTGCAGAGGAATAGAGAGCCCATTTCACTATGGTACTGTTTGCCCGATCATCAGCTCGTGGCACTTAACCACACCAAGCACCCATCTTATCAAAGATTGGACTAAAAACATCGCCACTAACCCCTATGCCGGAACTAAGTTGATTGCACTAATCAACTTCCTTCTCGACCACAGAGAGTTGATCAACCCAGATGATTACGAGAGCGACGAGGGTATCCACGATCATCTAGATCTTCTTGACCAAGATGATTATAGAGCTATGGTGTTTTACCTAGACAAACTGTGTTCTACCTCACTAATTAGACTTTCTTTTTGTAGGAAAAAACTTATGTCTTATAATTTTCCTAATCAATAGCAGAAATCTGACTTTTCTACTTGATATAGATCTACCTTGGTTTTCGTCTGCAAATTTTCTTAATTATTTCTTATCTCTTTAAACCTTTTAATCGAATCACTCTACTTTTATAATGTTTTGTATTTAACCAAGTATTTTTACTCTTGTTAACTTATAATGTGTTGGAAGTAATGGTAAGTAAATTTTTCAAAATCTATTTCCCACATCCAGTTGTTTCCCTATTTTGTCTGAATGTTTATGCACCTGAACTGTGTGGAAACTGAAAAATTATAGTGAAATTATCAACTCCACATTCTGGTGCATTTTCCTCATGCGTTTTGTTTGGTTTCTAATTTGCTTTCTATGTAGTTAACTTACGTATCATGTTCTTTGCGATGAACTTTATTTGTTTTGATCCTTTAGTATCAATACAATTGTAACAAATTTTTTCAACTGTTACTGACATTTGTGTCTACCTTTGTATAACTTGTGTGTGTGTTCTATGTCTAATTGACCTATCCTTATGCGGCAGCTAGAAGGAGCTGTGTTATGCCCTACAACAGCACTGAGACGTTGCATTGGGGGCTCGGGTTCACAGACAGGTGTCGAGCTCCTCAGGTGGTCTATGATTCTTCTCCTTTCAGCAATTCCTATCAAATTTTTAAAATCCTCCTTGAGTTAGGTACAGGGGTGTTTGTTTGGTGGTAACAGATTGAAATTGGCAAAATATATAAAATAAGAACTTAATTTCAATATATTTGTTTGGGATGAAAGGAGCTGGTCACTAAGGGTAAAATCTGCTAAATATGACAAAATTAGAAAAAAAATGTTGCAAGAAAGCTATTGTTTACTAAATATAGATTGATATTGATGAGAAAATTTAATTATAGTATAGTATGGATTATATTTAACTAATATTTACTAATTTTAGTTTCATTAATTTATTCTTTCTAATTTACATTTGAACAATGAAAATATTTTTGTGATATTCAATATCACTCTGTAGCTTATTACGCATTTAATTCAAAATATAAATATAAGGTTGGAAATTTATTCATTTAGTTTTTTGACAAGGTTAAAATTGTATTTCAATATCTAATTAGTATTTATTAATTTATAGAAATACTTCCAAATTCTATTTCACCAGAAAGTTAATTTGGATAACCATCTGTCATTTTATATTTTCTTTTACATTAAATATTTAAATTAATACATTTTAATTTTACATAGAATCTTTATTCTTTATTCCAGAATTCTTATTTCAATTTTATAACAAAAAATCGAAGATTCATAAATTTTATTGTAAATTTTTTTCGATCGCAAAATGACATTTTTCTGAACAGTCATTAGATAAAATATTATGAATATATATTTTTCAATAATTAACTATTTAAAAATTATTTCTTAAATAAATATTAAATAGTGTTCTAATTAAGAAAATAGATATGGAAAACCTTGTTTATTGTTATATAATTATATTTTAACATATCTGGGAATTCAGTTTTTAAAGCATATTTTCTTAAATTTGTTTATTTATGCTATTTCAAAGAAAATTTAATAAATTATTAATTTTTTAAATATGATTAAGGTTGCAGATTTGAGAATACTACCATTTTGTTTGCACATTTCTTAAATTGTTGCTTTACTGATCAGAAAGAGCTAATTTACATACATTAAAGTGGATGATAAAATTCCGATACCTAGGCCATCCTCAATTTAGCACAGAAAAAATCGCCAAATATCACTAACTTAACAAGTATTCTCTTCTTAGTTTTGTTTGTTCTTTATTCACAAATGGTTGTTTTTTGGGGAGATATGAAGAATATAAAAAGGTAGGGCATTATTGTACAAAATCTCATGATTAAGTTGAATTATTTATACTGGGCTATCATTTTCCTGGAATTTTATTTTATTTTCCAGGAATAAACATTGTAGTAAACTTTATAAAATAAAATATCACCAAGAGTAAATGTTCAAAAATTCTCTATCTCAACTTCATAGTGAAAACATTTTTCAAACAAATTATTTAAGCACATATATTATTTAAATCATGAATGCAATTACATATTAAATGTGTGAAGAATAATAAACTGTGTAAATATAAAATGCACTGGATTGTAAGGGGTAAAATGAAATTATATGGCTATACTTCGCCATCCTTTAATGATGAGGAAGCATAACCAGTTAAATTATGAGGTCAATTTATTGAATCTATCAGCTACATATTAAGAGAAACAGTAGAACCTCTTATGAGGCCTATTTATTGAACCAATTTACTGACCTATCAATTTATTTATATTATAGTGTTAAGAAGATAAATTCTTAAAGAATCATAATATAGTGAAGTCTTTATCACATATGTTTAATTACATATGTACATATAAGAACGAAATAAAGTAAGGAATAAAAAATTAACGTATTTACAGTCAATCTTAACAATGAAATAAAGTAGTGAATTAAACATTTACAGGTAAGAATAAAAATGATAAAATGCGAAGTCAAAATGCACCATTGCATGCAAAAACTAAATGGTAATAAATCAAAGTAAAGTCTATATTTGCATTAATTAGTGGGAATGTACACAAGTTTTTGAAATTGCTTCATTCTTAATAAATTGGAGACTCATAAGCATTAGAGTTATTAGAAACTTATATTGAATATTCGTATGGATTCAATTCTATAGCTGCTAAGTGAGGGATGAGTCAATAGTTATTTTCTTTGGAAGATATCATTAAGGATAAATTTAGTAAAATTTTCAGCTTTCTGGGATTCATGGCCGTTTGAAAGGAAGTAAATGAGAAATGAATTTGTAATGAGTTTGCTTACAGATCCTTTGATAATAAATCTAAATTATTCAGGTTTTTGCCATTGTTTCAAAAGTCGGGTTTTAACAAAATACTAGCAATGTGATTTGTGATATGGGACTAAATTCATTGCAATGGATAAATTATTTTAAATGATAAAGATAAATTTTAGAAATGCAAATACTTAATAAACATCTAGATGCTATTTAGCGTGGAAACAGATATTTAATTACTTAAAATTATTCACTTACCATTTTATATTGAATTGTATAACGATATCTCAATTATAGTTTTGTTCTAGATTACATCTTGCAGAATAAAATTCACACAATTACTGTGGATAAATATGATATAATAGAAATATTAAAACTTTCTATTGAAAAGTTTAAAATATTAATAATGAATGCAAATTAAAATTATATTTAGTAATTTCATTAAAGGTTTTAAAGTAATAGTTTTTAATTGTGAGATATTTTATTGAGTAATGTATAAAATTATCAGCAATAACTTTTTACGATAGAAGAATGTTCAGATAAATAATATAATGCTATGAAACAATTAATATTTTTAATATACAACAAATAAATCCCTTTTTACTAATGTTTGACATAGATAAGTGCCTAATATTAATTTAGCTGGAAGCTTAGAATTTAGTGACATCAGTGAATTGAATCGATATGATGATTACTAAAGTAAAATATGAATATCGGTACTGCATTATGAATATCTAAAATATGCATGTGTGTGGTTTATGTTCCCCATTAAAAGCCAGATTTTGATGTTGAACTAAAACTTGAATATTCCTTTAAAATCATCTTTATTTTACATTTATTAAAAATTATAAATGGAAAAACAAAAATGTATTAAGGTTTTTATGAGAGAAGTTTCTTTATTTTATTAAATATTCTTAATGAAAAATATACTATCTATTTTAGAACAGAAAAATTTTACATACATTCTTGCATTTTATAAACATGAATAAAATTAAGGCCATAAATTAATTCACTTTAATTTAATTGCTAAAATTTATTTATTTTGTTGGAGTAATTTGTTCAATAAATGCTTTTTCCAGTTCAACTATACATGCTGTTGTCTAAGAACAATTTTTCTTCTGTCCAACAATCTGCATATCAGAAAAACATTAATTTTCTACTAAATTAATTTAGACACAGGGTAACTTTGATCAGTAAGGTTAAAAAGAATCAAATAAGTGACATTAAGAAAATAGAAGTGATCAATTTTCTTTCATATTATACCATCATTGGAAAATTTGGATAAATAAGCACAGATTTCTCATCCAAAAGCTCATAAAATTTCTTACACAGAAATTTGTTTTATCTATTTATAATAAAAGGCTTTCTGTAAGTTGAAAAGTAAAATATTTCTTAGACAATATTGAGAATAATCAGTTGGAATGCAAAAAATAAGTAATTGTATTTTTCAAAATTCGGAAATTTGTTTGAATTAAAATCCATAACATGGTTATATGCAGCTGATAAATCGAATCGACAAGCTTTTTGATGACTCTTTCAACGTTTTTCTTTCTTTACACAGAGATTTCTTCCAAAATTTGAAATTACAGTCATTCGTCAAGCATAAAAATAGAAAACGCGACAACTTTATCGACAACTATAATCGTTAACTATAATCGACAACTTTCCAGGAAAAGCGACAAAGCAAGAAACAAGCTGAACAATGGAAACTTTCGGCATAAATATGATATGTTTCCCAAAGAGATTTCTCGCCAAATCTAGCGTTCTTTATTTTTATTATTGTGTTGCCAATTTGAGTTTTTTTTTTTTGCTTTCCAGATATCGTTATTGCAAGATTAATTTTTTCTCGCATTTTAAGCCATTTTTGCGTCATATAAGTTTTATAGGTTTATAGTCATATAGGTTTTTTAAAGTGATAACAGTATTTAAATTTTCTATTCAGCGTTTCAATTGGGTGGACTTAGAGAAACTTCCTGCTCCAAAAGCATGAAATCAGCTAGGTGTTGAAAAATTCACCAAAGCAAATTGAGGGATATAACTTACTAGTTCCAAACTTTCCAACATCTAAGATTCTCATGGTACTTACTTGCGCCTAACCAATGTTAAATATAAAGTTAGCATTTTCCTTTCAAGAAATTTTTTTTATGAATTTTGACACTCAATATGTGGTTTTGAAGAATAAAAAAGCTATTTTGGAGAAATAAAAATCAAATATTCACACGAAACATGCTTTTATGTTAATGACTAGAAAATTTGGAAATATCAGAGCTATTTATGAACAATATACTCTGTGTAAGAAGCTTTAAAAATCTCGCTAAATTTAAATTTACGTATTTAACTATTAAAAATTAAATTGAAAAACTATGAAGGACATATCACAAGGCATGGTGATTACATTATGTACAATTCTAAGTATTTCAACATTGACTACTATTATAATACAACCATATGTAAAAATTTCATATCGTTATCTATAATCATAAATTAAGAAACAAAAAAGCTCTTTTAAGCAATGAAATTTTTATTAAACACACACACACACACACACACACACACACACACACACACACACACACACACACACACACACACACACACACACACACACACACACACACACACACACACCACTGCGGAGGCACCACCACTCCCCGTGAGACGAGTCTGGCATTACTTTGGTTGCGCCGGAACCCCACAAACATTCCTCATTACCTTGTTCCAACCATCGTCCCCACAGCCGATGCCCTGTGGACGTGTTCACGTGTCTGTCACTGTGTGCGTGTGTATGTGTGTGTTTTAAAAAGTGAAGTAACAAGACAAGTGTGTGTGTGTGTGAGAAGGACAAACTAGCTCTTCTCAGTCTGATTACCATGCCCCTCGTAATCTCGTCTGTATGAAAGATATGACTCCGTCGACGATGTCTTGGTATTATCTACAATTATATGCATTCTTTGGGACATGAGCAAACTTTCAATGATTATTTTCCAAGTAACAATAAC